>CAUYUJ010014383.1:75000-140000 GCA_963575745.1 Prorocentrum cordatum | reverse complement strand
CGACACCACAGGGGGCGCGCTGGGGGTGGGGTCGCTATCCGCTTCGGGCTCGCAAAGCGTGGCGGGCGTGGCACATCCTCGACACCACAGGGGGCGCGCTGGGGGTGGGGTCGCTATCCGCTTCGGGCTCGCAGAGCGTGGCAGGCGTGGCACATCCTCGACACCAGAGGTGGGCGCGCCGGGAGTGGGGTCGCTATCCGTTTCGGGCTCGCAAAGCATGGCAGGCGTGGCACATCCTCGACACCGCAGGGGGGCGCGCTGGGGGTGGGGTCGCTCTCCGTTTCGGGCTCGCAAAGCATGGGAGGCGTGGCACATCCTCGACACCGCAGGGGGCGCGCTGGGGGTGGGGCCGCTATCCGTTTCGGGCTCGCAAAGCGTGGCAGGCGTGGCACATCCTCGACACCACAGGGGGCGCGCTGGGGGTGGGGTCGCTATCCGTTTCGGGCTCGCAAAGCGTGGCAGGCGTGGCACATCCTCGACACCACACCTATCCGTTTCGGGCTCGCAAAGCGTGGCAGGCGTGGCACATCCTCGACACCACGGGGGGCGCGCTGGGGGTGGGGTCGCTATCCGTTTCGGGCTCGCAGAGCGTGGCAGGCGTTGCACAGTCTCGACACCCCAGAGGGGGCGCGCTGGGGGTGGGGTCGCTATCCGTTTCGGGTTCGCAAAGCGTGGCAGGCGTGGCACATCCTCGACACCACAGGGGGCGCGCTGGGGGTGGGGTCGCTCTCCGTTTCGGGCTCGCAAAGTGTGGCAGGCGTGACGCATCCTTGACACCGCAGGGGGCGCGCTGGGGGTGGGGTCGCTATCCGTTTCGAGCTCGCAATGCGTGGCAGGCGTGGCGCATCCTCGACACCGCAGGGGGGGCGCGCTGGGGGTGGGGCCGCTATCCGTTTCGGGCTCGCAAAGCGTGGCAGGCGTGGCACATCCTCGACACCACAGGGGGGGCGCGCTGAGGGTGGGGTCGCTATCCGTTTCTGGCTCGCAAAGCGTGGCAGGCGTTGCACATCCTCGACACCACAGATATCCCCCCAAGCAGCACTGGTAAACTAAAACCTCTTGAGCCTAGTAGGCGGGGGCTCAAGAGGGGAGGAAGAGGGGCGCACACGGCCTCAGATGATGACGACGACCTTTTGCCAAAGGGGCCGTGCTGCTCCTCTGTGCTGGCGCCCGGCGCTCCACGCGCCGGCGATGTTTGGTAAAACTGATGGATCTCCCCGCTTCCAGAACTGGCGCGGGCTTCCACTTGCGGTTCCCTTGCTCCTGCCCTTGCCTCTTTACTTGCCCTTTCTCTCTCCCTCTCTCTTCGCCGCCGCTTCGCGGCTCAAGCCTTTTCAAGGCCAAGCTGGGGGTCGGCCTCAGGTGGCCTAAGGCCGGGCTCCGAGACCGGGGCCGGAAGACCTTCGCCCGAGTTCGGGCACGAAGGGGGCGTCCGCGGCCATGGAGCTGCGCCTGGCGCCGCGCGGCCGAGACGCGCAGCTGCGCGGCGGCGGAGAGCCTGGGTGCCGAGCGGCACTGGCTCACGCTAGCCGCGGAGCACCGGGGGGTGGAGGGGCGGCGCACGTGACGTGGGCGCTGCCCGCCGCCACCGAGCAGGCAGCCGGGCGCGCGTCAGCGCCGGCTCCAGCTCAGGCCCAGGCGAGGGCGGCGAAGCGTGCACGCGCGCTGGGGCCCGCCTGGTTCGTCGTCTTCCTGGAGGTTGTGGGGGTGGCCAGCGCCGAGCTCGCGCACGGGCAGGTGGCCCCCAACGCCGAGGTCTACTACGACGACGAGGTGAGCGTGGACATGAAGGGGTTCTGGCTCGACGGGCCCATGGACTCCTCCGCGCCCGTGGACGCGCTGCCGATCGGGGTGCACTCCATCGGCGGGCGTGCTGCTCCAGCAGGGGGCGATGCAGGGGGCCCGCCGCGCGCGCGCTCTGCGCCGCCGGCCGGCCCACCAGGACCCGGCCCGCGCACCCCCGGACCCCCCCGATGGGGGCCTTTCGTCCTGGATCAGGGGTTGGGGTCTTTTCGGCATCAGCTGGAAAGACATCGGCAACCGCACACACTGGTTTGCCGAGGGGATGGGTGGGGGTACCTTCCGGGCTGTGGGGAGTTTCAGGTCGGCCTTCTCGACCCGCGAGGCAGGAGGCTGGCTGAGCTCCGACGGCGGCTGGGTGCTGTACATGGCGGTCCAGATGGGCCTCTCCCTGTTCGGCTCCGCGTGGCCGCTGATCGCCGGGCTCGTGGTCGTCCTCGCCGGCACTGGTGTGGTCGCGCTCTTGGCCCACAGTCTGAGGGCGCTCTTCGCACCCTGCAGCTGGGCGGCCTGGACCTGTGGCCTGGTGCTGGCGTGCTGCCCCTGCCCGAGGCGCCCGACGCCTGGCGAGGCTAAGCTTGACAAGCTGGTCCCGCCGGCGGCGCCACTATTCACCGACGTGGTGTGGCACGGGCCGACTGCGGGTGCCGACCCGACGACCGACTGGTACCGCAAGAGCATCAAGGAGGGCCGGGGCTCCAAGCGCGGCCAGAACGACCTCATGATCAGGGTGGACTACCGGGTCGCCCGGCTCAAGCTCAACATGAAGTCTCCAGAGCGTATCAATCGCCAAGGATTGTGGGTGGAGTATGACTCCGTGAAGGGTGCCAGCGACAAGAGTTTCAGGCGCGAGCTGGAGCAGCGGGATCCTCGCTGGCTTCACCTATGCCGTTCCACCAGCTGTACCGGGTGCAAGGGGCGCGAGAACGAGCTGCACTGCAAGGAGTACGCCGCCCTTGACAATGAAGCTATCGTGGACCTCGGTGACTACTCGAAGTTCACACCATGCCGAATTTTCGTGTGGCTCTGGAGGGGGATGGGCCTCGTTTACAAGTTGCTGCTGTACATCCTCTCGTGGCTCTCGTGTTGCGTGGCATGCCTCTGCCGCCGGCGCCGCCGCCGTCACAGGACTGGCGACGCGGAGCCTGGCGTGCAGGGGTCAGTGGCAAGGTTACTTGATCAGGAGTCCGAGTCCGAGGTGGACGCCGAGGACAACCCCTGCGAGGCGGTGAAGGTGGGGCTCATGATCAAGGGCAAGATGCGCCCGCTAGCACCCGAGGGCTGTCGGGACGCCGCAAGATGGACGGGCTTCAGACCTCCCACTTCCAAGCGAAGGGAGCGCGACGGCTTGCCTCTGCGAGCATCACCGGCAAATCTACATGGTCCTGCGTTACGGCGAGAAGTGCTCTCAGGTGACGTGCTTCCGCGAGGCGGTGGGCATGGCCTCAGGGGTTCCGCTCTGCCTGCAGCACCTTGGGGGCGATGCAGCTCGTGCGATCCACGACAACCCTGCAGGAGTCGGGTTCTTCGCGGGACTGCGGCGCCGGGCTCGGCGGAGCCCAGCTCCGCGGAGTCGCGCGCCGGAGCGGGCAGCTGCCACCCCGGCCCAGAGTCGCACTCCAGAGCGCTCCGCCCCGACGACCTCTGCTCTAGAGGCGCCCCCCAGCCCTGGCGACCCCGTCCCGGCGCCGGCTGGGCCACCGAGCGTGCGCTTCGAAGCGCCGCCGGTTCCAGAGTTCCCTGAGCCGCCTACTCCGCCACCCATGCCCTTCGGGCAGTACTTCATCATACGGGCGAGAGTACATTGGCCAGAAGGAGCGCAGTGGATGATTTTCAGAGGAAGGGCAGTTGATGCCGCCGCGGCCAGCACAGTGGCCGACTACCTCGACGGTGCTTTGGCACTCGAAGTGGCAGACCCGTCCGGCATCGCCATCCGCTTTCTCGTGAAGCCTGACGGCGTCATCCGTGCGCCGTCTACGGGACCTTCCGGGCGCCTGCCCTCGGGGTTCATCGAGGAAATGCTCCACCGCGCGCCCTTGGGATGTGAGGAACTCGGCATCAGTGTCTCGGCGACCAACGTACCCGAGAAAGTCTGGCACAAGTTGGCGGCGTGGCACGGTCTCCCCGTAGGCGGGCGAGCTGGGCCACTCAGCGAGGCTCGCTGGCGGCTACTCAGGGAGAAGGTGGTCAACCTAGTCAGGTGGCACCCCGAGGGAGGTGTGGCGCCCAGCCCGAGCTTCGAGGCGCAGGCCACCGAGGCGGACGCCAAGCTGCGCAGCCACTGGCAGCGGCTCGCTCGCAGCAGCTCACCCAGACCACCCTCAGGGTCCACACGACGGGGCTCTCGTTCTCCGTCAGCCGAGGGCGGGCGGGCAGCTAGCTCCGAGGCACCCGCATCAGGAGAGAGTCATCAAGGAGACGAGGGCGGAGACATGATGGCCTCCTACTTGGAGGAGAAGGCCCGTGGGTCGAGCGACGCAGCAGCGGTGCAGAGTGTGGCCGCCGGCTTCGATGAAGAAGCCCAGCAGGTGCTCGCCAGCCTCATCCGCTACGCCCAGTACCTCAAGCAGCAGACGAACGAGCCAGAGGAACTTGCGCGGCTCGATGGGCACATCGGCAGTTGGGAGGTGCTCCAGCAAGTGCCTTCGCGACCGCAGACCCCAGAGGCGGCGCCTAGCAGCCTCCAGGGACTCCTCGAGCTCCCTCCCGAGCGCCACCGCTCGCAGGGGCCGCCGGCCTCCCAGGCCGACAGCGTGCCCCTGTTCGAAGCGCGTCCGCCCCTCTCGCCAGCTGCCGCCCCGCCCGCTTTCACTCTCGGACCGCGGGGCGCCGGCCTCCCGGCCGCCGCAGCTGGGTTGGGCCCGGTCGTCCGTCCACAGGCTCCGAACATCGGGGCCCTGTTCTGCTACGACCAGCACATCAGTGACTTGGGCCTGCCCCCAGGTCTGACCACAGCGCCAGCGCGCTACGCCGCTGGGGCCCGGGAGGGCGGTGGGGGCGCCGACCCGTTCGGCCTCATGCAGCCCGGGGTAACGCTGGACGCGAATACCGCGAGGATGCTCCACGCCTTGGAAGGGGTTGCCAGTGCCCGGCAGGGCGACAAGGCAGCCCAGCGAGGGACAGTGGCGGCACTTGGCAGGGCCGAGGAGTTGGACGTCTACCTGGCGCGCGGTTGCGGCCAACTGACCGTGGAGGTCTGCGACGAGGTCCTCGGACGCGAGCTGTTCTACGCTCTGCGCCGGACCTGTGAGCAGAACAAGGCCCTGATGCTCGCCGTCGAGACGCCCGCGACGGTGTCCAATCGGATCGCGATGGCGTGCGCCTCGCTCAGCTTCGGCGGCAGCAGCCTGGACAACCTGGCCCCGTGGTCGGCCTCTGTGGCGGACTTCCCGACATGCAAGACGGTCGCATTCGACAAGTACAGTGCGCCGCATGACACAAAGCTGGAACCTAGGCCCAGGGCCCCCGTGGTCTTCGACCAGTGGAAGCGGCAGGCCCAGAACATGACCAGGTTCTTCGGGCTCGTCTTCGGACGAGAGCATGTTAAGGAGCGTCTGGATTGCCTGGAGACTCTCGCGCGGGAGTGCGAGAAAGACGACCACGCTTTCCCGCCCAAGTTCGTCTACGAGTTGTGGGAGGAGCTGTGGGCGACCTGGTGCGAGCGACTCCGAGAAAAGAAGCGAGGCCTCCTGCGTGTGCTGCAGACGGACAACCCTCGGAAGGAGGATCTCAAGATGGTGGCCTTTGCCCCCCGGTCGGACGGACGCCCAGCGTTCGTCTTTCCCAGCGTCTTCGACCTCGAGTCCCCCACGGGCTACTACCAGGAGGTCGTGCGCCCGCGGCAGCAGCGCTACCTCCAGACCGTCCTCAACGACTCGATGCACGGGGTGCGTGGCGCCCCGGGCAAGGCTGGGGAGGTCAGGGGAGTAGGAGATGAGCCAGCCACGGAGCCTCAATAACAACGAGCTGGAGCCACCCCCAAGAAGAAGCCTAAGGCCACGGCCCAGCCGAAAGCCAGCTCCGCACGGGCCGCGTACCCTGCGGGCAAGCGACTGAACGCCCAGGAGATCAAGCTGTCCGTCCGGCATGCGCCCTGCGACAAGCAGGGCAAGCCGCTCTGCTGGGACAATTCGACATGGATAGGCTGCAAGAAGGGGGCCCAAGGGTGCTCACACTCGCACGAGCTCATCAAAGGCCTGAAGGACGTGCACTGGACCGTGCAGTGCCAGCTCCTCAGGCGGGGTGGGCTCCGCAACGCCGCCAAGATCGACCCGGCTTCGGTCAACGGAAGGATTGCGCAGCCGAGGGCCCAGGCTAAGACCGAGGCGGACAGCAAACGGGCTGCAGGTGCTGGCGCAGCGGAGAGCCAACCCACTAGGACAGGCTGGGCACCGCCCGACGAGTACGCCGAGGTCCAGTGCACCGAGCTGGAGTCGGAGCTTCGGGAAGCCGCTCAAGGGCCCGATGCGACCTGGCTCGAGGACCCGCGCGCCGACAGCCCGTCCCTGGTTGGGACAAGTGTCTGCGCAGACGATGGAGCCCTGGCCCAGCGGAAGCTGCTCGAGGCCGTCCAGGAGAGCGGGGCATTCGACCCCTTGAGCCATGCCAGCGACTACATGCGGTCACATGTCCTGGCACGTCTTGCCTGCGCTCGCGGGCGCGAGGAGGAGCTCTCGGTCGAACAGGTGCTCCTTGAAGCGACGCGCCAAGGCGGGCCCACCCTGGCCGCCGAGGCTAGCGAACTTCTGGACCGCCTCGGGGCGAAGGCTGGCAACCTGGGGGCCGACCCTGACGTCATCATAACACCAGTGCGGTGGGACGCTGAGAAGTCAGTGGGACAAGGCTCGGTCACAGTGCAAGGCCATACTTGGCGCAACCTCGACTACCAGGACCAGCTGCCCTTGGACGAGTGCGTCGCAAAGCGATTACAAGTGGCCGCCGGTGTTTCGGAGGAACGGCAGTGCCTCCCACTCCACCTGGCGGCCGCCAAGCTTTGGGTGCAGCTGGAGACTCCACCCAACGCCCAGCAGGTCAAGGACCTGGCCCTTGAGATCCGCAGGGACCTCCTGGAGAAGGCTACCGACGCAGCCGCGGGCCTCGCCGATGCCCCACCCTGGATATCCTCCAGGGAGGCCGAGGTCCGGATGCATATTCATGACGCAGTGCATCGCGACCACGACAAAGATTTCCGGTGCGTCGCCCTCTTCCCGTGCGAAGCGTTGGAGGAGGTGGTACTCAGAGTATGGCGAGCAGATCACTGGGGCCACCTGGATATCGACGCAGTCCTCCCAGTGGGGGAGCCCAAACAAGAGTGCCACGTGATTATCCATCGCGGGCATATGCGTGTCCTCCACCCTCCGCCTGGAGCCGACGGCCGGCGAGTAGCAGACGAGCTTATCCGCACCTGGGCCACGAGCGGAAAGGACCTCAAGGAGCTTCCCACCATGGGATGGGAGACGTACCTCGCCTCGGAGGAGGATGGCGGTCCAGTGGTGGCCAGTAAGCCTCCCCCGTGCCAGCATTGCAGAGCCCTTGCAGCACAGCAGCAGCAACGTGGGAGAGCCGCCGGCGGGGCAACTGCCGTGGTCGAGCTCCCCACCGAAGTGGAGTGTCCAGACTTCGGGGATTTAGAGCCTCTGAGATTGAGGCCCGCGTTCGCGTGGGGACTCAGGACTCGGGAGATTTTTGCTGGTACAGGGCGTTGGACGCAGGCCATGAGGGATGCGGGCATCGCCACCAGCGAGTCTGTCGAGTACTTCGGGCAGCCGCTGCTTGGCAAGGACCCCGGGCCGCAGTTCGACATACGCGACCCACTGGTACGTGAGCGCCTGTGCCAATAGTTCAGCGCGCCTCCCGGTCCCGACGAGGCCAACGTGCTGCAGTTCGCCCCACCCTGCGTAAGCCACTGCCCCTGGCAGCTGGCAGCAGGAGGGACGAGGACTTTCGAGTGCCCAGATGGAACCGGGGAGCGGCAAATCGAGATCGACGGCAACGTGTTCGGGGAGTTCGCGTGCATAGGGGCGAAGCGGGGCTACGAGGCGGGACGAGAGTTCCTCATCGAGTCGTCAGCACGGGACGGGCGGTACCCCAAGCTGTGGGACCGCCCCTGCATGCGAGCCCTGATGCGCACGACTGGAGCCCGAGTTCTCGCCATAGACATGTGTGAGTGGGGTTTCGCACCACCAGATGAACCACAGCACCGGTATCAGAAGCGGACCTGGTGGTTAGCATCATTCGGGCTCTACCCCTATGCCTTGATCTTGGCCAGGAGGTGCACAGGCCAGCACACGCATCGCACGTTGGAGGGCGGCTTACCGTACGATCTGACGGACGCCCAGGTGGAAGCCTACAACCTCGACGCGCGCGTGCGGCTCGGCAAGGCCGAGGCCAGCGAATTGATCAACCTCAGCACCAAGCTGGTTGAGGCTGGCGGGTGCTACGGCCTCGACAGAGACGGTGTCACCGTCACGCTGCCCCCGGACGACAAGCTGATCCGCGTGAACCAGCTCATCGCGCGGGCCGCCCCGGACAATTTCCACTGGGCGAGGATCGAATTCCGCACCAAGCAGCACTACTCCGCTTTGCCTGAGAACCAGTGGGCCCTCTACTTCGGGAAGACCCCCGAGGGCGAGCTCCGCTTCACCCTCGGCACGCAAGCTCCGCCCAACCTGGAAGGTGGAGGACGCGTTCCCAGCGGTGCCCCCCAGCTCAGCGCTGCGGTGAAAGGGAAGCTGGGAAGCGCCGGCTTCGGACTGGGACTAGGGGGCATGCAGAGGACCCAGCACGCGGGGCAGTATGCACCGCGGCTGTGCGCTGCCTGGGCAGCCGTGCTTAAGGCAGCGGCTGCCGGCACCGCCCCAGAGAAGCTGGAACAACAGATCGCGGCGATGGACGCCGAGGCGCGGGCTGTGGAAGAGAAGTTGGAGAGCAAGGTGGCGCGGGCCGGGCGTTCTGACGCCCTGGAACAAGAACCCCCCCCCTGTTTTCAGCCTCCGGCCTGTGCGGGAGAGGGCGGCAGTACCGAGAATGGGGCCATCGGCGAGCACAGCGTGAAGTGCGGCAGCCTAAAGCAGAGCGCCAACACCTGCTGCCTGCCCCACCCGATATGGAGAAGCTCAATGGAGGTCGAGTTTGACGAGGGCTCAAAGTGCCCCCGGAGAGGCGGTCGTTCAAAGGACGACTACCTGGAGAGGGACGCGGCGGAGGAGGACGGCAGGAGCTCAAAGGGCGAAGGCCGAGGTGAGGACGAGGCGGAGGTGGAGACCGACGGCGAGCCGACCATAATCGTGCGTGGTGGCGACGAGAAGCGGGGCGGCAAGCGAGGTGGCAAGCGGGGAGGCTGGAAGCGCAACAAGGCGCGCAAGCGTGAAGCACGCGAAGCTGCTGCTCGCGGAGGGGGCGGATCTGGCGGAGGTGGCGATGATGATGGCGACGGGGACGAGAGCCCCGAGGAGGAAGAGGAGGAGAACCGCCGCCAGAAGAAGGCAAGGGAGGCCGAGGACGAGGCGTCGCGGGCCAGCCCAGTGCGGGTTTTCGTCCCGCAGCAGGGAGACCAGTGGGTGCTGCTCAAGGGGGGCCCGTTCGAGGCTGGAGAGGTCAAGGCAAGGCTGAGGGTCTCTGAGGCATTGTCCGGGGGCTTCTTCGACGCAGACCAGCTGTATCTATTCGAGTATACAGAGGATGAGGACACTGCAGGAGCACATGGGCCACCCCTCGACGACGAGGAGGCGGTGCGCCCCGGCGAGAAGTTGCTGCTGTGGGCCACGCTGAAGCCGCCGAAGGAATGGACCACTTGGAGCCCCCGGTGGAACCGAGACCAACAACCAGCACCTGGTGCTACAGCCCAGGTGGGTCAGCGGAGAGTCACGGCCAGGATCGCCGACGGGGCAGCCGCCGCAGCAGCAGCAGCGGAGCCGAGCGGGGCCGCAGCGAGCTCAGCAACCAGCAGTGGCCGCCAACCAGCCCCAACGTTCAGCGAGGTGGCGGCAGCAGCGGGTGGCGTCCGAGTGAGCTCAGTCCCTCCGTCCAGCGGGGGTACCTCGAGGAGCTCAGGTGCCCTGATGCGGGTGGAGGAACAGCTCGCCGAAGCTCAGGGGCAGCACGCTCGCGCAGCGAGCGAAGGCGGCGACCAGGGGCAGAGCGCTGCGCGCGTAGTCGGGCAGCTGGAGATCAGGCGCAACGAGGTCCAGGCCCGCCGTGCTGCCCGGCTTGAGCGCGAGGCGCGCCGGCGGGGGCGCGAGGACCAGAGGGCCGCCAGCGCACCCCCAGAGCCCCATAGCCCGCAGGCGCCCCCGGAGGCCCCGCGGAGGAAGACCCAGGGGCCACCTCAGAAGAGATGGGACGCAGGGTTGCCGAGGCACACCCAGGCGTAGCCTGCCGCGGGGGGGTCCACAAGTGCAACGCCGCTCGGCGATTCGTCAAGAATTTCAACGACGTGCGGAGGGGTGGCAAGAGCTACGACCTTCAGCATGCGGACATCCTGTACCTGAACTGGATCGGGCAGATCAGCGACGTGCTGATGCAGGAATACCCCGGGGCCGACCCGACGGACCCGTCCCTGCCGCCGGAGCCTCGCCAGCTTGGCGAGATCCTGGCGCGCTACGTGGAGGAGCACGAGACGTTGAAGGTCAAGATGAAGAGCCTCGGCATCCCGCGAGACGAGCAGGCCAGGGGTGGGGTCCTGGACCCCATCTACGTCGAGACCGAGAGAACTTACATCGAGGAGTACGAAGGTCAAGGCGTTCCCAGCGCCCGCAGCCGTAGCCGCAGGAGAAGTGGGGGAGCAGACCCCCACGGGAGAGCGAGGCCCTCCGGAGGCGCGCCCGGCGACTCGGAGTCATCTGCATCCGAGACGATGGCCCCCGATACCCGAGGCCGGCTGCGAGCGAGGTCGCCTCCGGATGAGAGCCGAGGGCGCAGCTCCGCCCCCGACCCGAGGGACCCAGGGCGCAGGTGCGGAGGCCCCGAGATGCCGCCGGCAGATGCCAGCCAAGGCGTGCACCACGGGAGCCGAGTGGAGGCGGTCCAGGACGAGCGTCGAACGCCGCCGGCAGCGCCTCATCCTGGAGCCCCGGAGGCCAAGGAGTACTTGCGCTGGTGCCTGGAGCATGCTGAGTTTGCCCCTGAGCTGGTAAAGGAAGTGACGAGCCTGGGGAACCGCCTGCTCCTCGCCGCGGGGAGCGTGGAGGCTGCCGCAGCGAGGCTCCGCGAGGAACGGGAGCTCGTCCTCGGGAATCCTCTCGGGGGAGTACTCGATCCCAAGTTCGGCGAAGCTCTGGAGGAGGACCACCGGCAGTACCTCCAGGAGATGGCGAGCAGAGGCGTCCCCGTGCGGAGGCAGCAGCCCAGGCGTCGTACTATAGCCAAGCCCCACGCTTCAGCGAGGGACCATGCCCTGGAGATGTACGCCAAAGCCTGGAAGGACACGTCCTACGGCGCCGTGCTCTGGGCCACCCCGGAGGCCGAGGACGCCTTGTCCGCCTCAGAGCTCATCGAGAGCCCGTCGGGGCGAGTGCCTAGGATGTTGCCCGACCGCACGGTGAGCAGCGAAGGGGGCCCCATACATGATATGCGGGTTGCCAATGGGGACTCGCCCAAGGAGCTGCATCCGCCGGCGCTCCAGCCCAAGCACGAAGCCCTTGTGCGCCTGTCACTCTGGTGGTCCGCGCGCCACCCGGGTGTGCCACAGGTAATAGCCAAGCGGGACGTGTCGCGGGCCTTCAAGTGGCACTGGGTGCGCGACGAGGACGTGGCCGAGTTCGGCACCTCCCTCCCGGGCGACGCTGTGGGCCTGACCACGCGCGTGATCATGATCCACTGCGTGATGGTCTTCGGGTGGTCGGGGTCGCCGGGCGAGTACATGGCGTTCGCCTGGAGTGCCAAGTGGGACCACGAGCGGCGCCGCCCACCGAACCCAGCGGTCAACGACACGGTGCGCTGGTCGTCCAAGTGGCTGATGGACGACGGCGTCTTGGTCGAGCCACTGGTCGGTCTCAGGCCCTGGCTCAGCGCAGCCGACTGCGACGCGAGCATGAGGCGCGTCTGGGGCGGCGACGCGATCAACGTCGACAAGATGGCGGAGGAGGGCACCTTCCAGGCAGAACAGCTGGTCTGGGGCCTCTACCTGGACGTGGACAAGCAGCGCTCGAGGCTCCCAGAGCCTAAGTGCGTGAAAGCCGCCCACCTCCTGGCGATCGACGAGCTTCGCTACGGATGCCGCCGAATCCCCATTAAAGTCGTCCAGGAGCTGAGGGGGTCAGCCCAGTTCTGGGTGGCCACGCAGCCGGCTATCAAGCCCGAGCTGCCGGTCATCGACCGCCTCTTCGGCGGCGGGCTCGGAGCGGCATGGGCGGAGCCCCGAGGGAGCGCCGAGGAGATCGCCCTTGCCTGGGACGAGTGGGATCAAACCCTCGAGCTGCTGCGGGTGCTCTTCGACGCGCCCGAGGCCGGGGCGTCCACCTTCGAGGCGAGCTTCATTTCCTGTCTAGGGCCGCGCGAGCGCCTGGCACTCCCAGGAGCCGCCGCCCGGACAAGATGGACTGGAGGCGACGCAACCACGACGACCATCGGCAGCATCGACTGGGGGCGAGCAGTGGCCGGCAGCAAAGCGGTGCCACCCCACTACATGGCCGTAGACGCCGCCCCGCTCCTTCGCCAGTTGGAGGACGTGCTGAGCCACCCAGGGGCCGAGAAGGACTGGGCGATAGCCATCGTGGAGCTGCTTGCATTCGTGGCCCTAGCTGCCGCGAGGGGTAGCGAGTGGCAAGGCGAGCTGGTCTTCTACGTCACCGACAACATGAACGTGCGGTCGTGGATCTCCAAGAGGCGGCCCAAGCACCCGCTTGCACGGCATCTCATTCGCCTCGTTCAGCGCCTAGAGGCTTGCCATGGGTTCAGCACGACCGCACTGTACATCCGCACCTACCACAACGACATCGCGGACTGGCTGTCGCGAGAAGAGGCCAAGAAGGTCCACTCTGAGCTCCTGCGCAAGGGGTGGACCCGCATCGAGCCGCCCGAGGAGTGGGGGAAGATGCTGGCCGAGGCAAAGGAACACCTCTTGCGGTTGCCTGGAGAGGACGGGCCCATTGCGGAGTCAGCACTCCGGCATCGGGCGCTGAGGACCCCAGCAGCAGTGCCACGCAGCCTCGCCCTCGCGGGGCGCCGGGGCCTCGAGCTGGGGAGCCCACTGGGGACCTACAGGCGCGCCTGGGAGCAGCTCGGCGGTGAACTGACCACGGGCGACCCAACAGGGGTGGACTGGGTCATGTGTACGCTGTCCCTGGACCCGAAGGGCTTCGAAGTCGAGAAGTTGGCATCCTCCATCACTCGGGCGAGGCCGCAGGTCGTCGTAGTCGATGCCCCCGGCAAGCTCGACCTGACCCGCGTTGTCAAAATGCTGCGCAAGCTGGGGTACCGCACGTACGACCTGGAGGTCGTCTGCACCCACTACGGCGACATGACAGCTCGAGCTCGGAGCCTGATCGTGGCATGTCGAGGGCCAGCAGGCGCCAGCCTGGCGGGCATGCGTATGCCGCCGGCGCGCCGCTGTCCCCATGGGGTGAAGCACGCGTTGAAGGATAAGCTCAGCGAAGGCAGTCGCCACTGGCTCGACGACGAGGGGGGCGTCACCTGGGACCCAGCAGCTCGAGGGGGCTCCGACCCTACACTGCCCAAGGGCATCGGCCACATCAAGCTCGCCGGCACTAGGCACCTGGTCTGCTCAGTCGACGGCCCGATCGGCACAGTTCGCTGGCCCGCCGAGGGCCCGGGCGGACCAGGAGGAACCCTGATCCACGTCCCAGGACGCAGTGGCGGGCGCATCAGGGCGCTGTCACCAGAGGAAGTTTGGATCGTGCAAGGAGGCGATGAGGCGACTTGGGTGCAGCGGCGAGCCCGAGGCGTTACCGAGACCACCTTGATGCGGGAAGCAGCGAGGTCCCTGCCACCAGAGACGGCGGGAGCCGTACTAGGCGCTGCCGCGGACGCGCTGTCGCAGACCACCCAGCGGGCAGGCGGCTGTCACGATCCCGCGGAGTCGGCCGCCTGGGAGACAACCCGGCGGTGGCTCAGGGCCTGGGCACGGAGCGAGCTCCGGGTGAAGGCCGACAGACCCGAGAACGACCAACACGCTGGGGTACTGAGCGACGACGTCCATAAGGCGAGGCGCAAGAGTCAGGGCGTCCGCTTCAAGGCCATCGAGGAGGATCTCGTGCGGGGCCCCGAGCCCCCCCCCGACGCAGAGGAGGTGGACCTGAACGCAGTCGTCAACACTCCCAAGAAACGACGGAAGAGGAGCCCCAACCGGGGCAAGAAGGTGGAGACCCAGGGTTTGGTCAAGCCGGTCGCCCTGGGCCGCGCTCGTGCCTCCATCGCCCTGCAGGACCACCCGATGCTGGGAGGGGAGGACTACGGCAGGTGGATTGAGGAGCAGAAGCGCGAGGCGCTGATGCTGCGGCTGTCCGAGGGAACCCGCGCCGGCTACGAGACCGGCTGGAAGCAGTGGCAGAGTTTCAGAGCAGCCCAAGGAGAGTCGCCCTGGCTGGAGGGACGTGACCGCGAGGAGCGACACGCCAACGAGGAGGCACTGTTGGGTTTCGTCGTCGTGTTGGCCAAGGTGCTGAAGCGCACGGAGGGTACGGTCAAGCAGAAGTTGTTCGCGGTGCGCTTCGCCCACCTCGTGGCCGGGTACCCGGACCCTCTACTCCACCGGGGCCGCCTCTGGTCCACACTCGCCGGCCTCCGGAGAAGCCAGGGGCCGAGCGGGAGGAAGCGGCCGGTGACGCCCCGTATGCTCCTGTGGCTCCAGGGCTTCTTGAAGGACCAGACGGACCTCCCCGAGATGGACACCGCAGTCTTGTGGGCCGCCGTGGCGGTGGCCTTCTTCTTATGTTGAGGGCGTCCGAGTACTTGATCCAGCCCGGGAAGACATGGAGCCGAGAGCGCGTCGTGCGCGGAGTGGACGTCACGGGCCGCGATGGCAACAACCAGCCTTGCACCTTCAAGGACGCGGTGGAGGTGGTGCTCCACATCACCTCCTCGAAGACAGACCAGTACAATGTGGGGTGCGTAAGGAATCAGTGCGAGACGGGCACGTCACTGTGCCCCGTGGCAGCCCTCCGCCAGCTGGAGCGGCACTACCCGCAGAGGCTGCGAGGAAGCGAGGAGGATCTCCCGCTCTTCCGCTGGGCGAGCGGAGCACCTATTCGTCGAGAGGAGGTGCAGCACTACCTGACGATCGCAGGGCTTGCCGCCGGGCTGAGGAAAGAGGAGATCGGCTCGCGCAGCCTCCGCATCGGGGGCGCGACAGCGATGTGCCACGCCGTGGACGGCCTGCAGCGCGTCAAGCGCTTCGGGCGCTGGGCCTCCGACAGCTTCCACGGGTACCTGTGGGAGAGCCACGAGCCCATGCGCGGCATCTCGACCAACATGGCGACAGATGTGTCTGAGCTCACGGCGCCGCCGGCCCACGCGGCCGAGGGCGCGCGCCGTGCAGGCAGGAGCCCGACCCCGCTGTGGCCCAGAGCAGCGCTGGCCGTGACGACGCTCGCCGCCAAAGCTGGCAGCGCAGACGGCTACGTGCTCAAGGTCAACCCGGTGGAGAGCCAGAACCTGCTGATCCTTGTGCTCCCGGTCGGCTTGGGAGCTTGGGCGATGGCAGCGGGGGTACTACTGGCAGCCATGCTGCTGAGCGCTGCATGGCGGCGCGAGCAGCAGCGAGGGCGCAGAGGAGCGGCCGGCAGGCGCAGCAGCAGCTGCAGAGCCCGCATCCCCTGCGCAGGCATGCTGTGTGCAGCGCTGGTGGTGACGGCGCTCACGACGGCAGCCGGAGAGATGCAGAGCCAAGAGGTGGCAACAGTTGACGGCAAGGCCCAAGGGGCCATGCTTCGCTGGGAGCCGCAGATGGGCACGGTGGCGATCGTTGTCCCGGTGGGGACGGCGATGAAGGTGGCGGCCACGATCGCAGTGCTGCTTGCGGCAGGCATCGGGGTGATTGGCAGCTGTTGCTGCGGGACGGCCAAGAAGAACGAGGGTAAGCCGGGACCAACCGTGCAGCAGGCCGCCACGCAGCAGACGCCCAAGGCGCACAAGCCTCCCAAGCAGCCGCAGAGGACGTTTTGCGACGCAGGGGTGATGGGCCCGGTGCACTACAATGGTGTGAGGTACGTGCACGAGACCCAGGGCTTCCGCCGGGCCAACGAGGTGACGCGGGAGATGGCCCCACCAGGGCACCGCAGGTCGCCAGAATGGCCTCGTGGAGGGGAGCAGAGGCCGCACCGTGACTAGGGTGCGGGCTGCCGCCGGCTGGCGGCCGAGCGGGCAGCAGTGGACCGCCGCCGGCAACCGCCGTGCGAGCGGCCACGCGGCGCCGGCTGAGTTCAGCCTGGCGCTCGCATCAGCTTCGCACTTGCGAACGAGCTGGGCGCGTGCCGCGGCCGATGCTGCCCGCGGGCAGGCGCCGCGCCGGCCTGGCACCCGGCAGTGCCGCCAAGGGGGCGGCAGTGGCGGCTTCGAAGGAGCGCCGGCGGCTAGCCCAGCCAGGGCTGCCGCGCGGGGCGCGTGGGAACCACCGCCGCCGGCATCCGCCGTGCGAGCGGCAGCGCGGCGCCGGCTGAGCTCAGCCTGGCGCCCGCGCTCAACTTTGCGCTTGCGAGCAGCTGGGCGCAGCGCGGCGGCAGCTGGCGCCTGGGGGCAAGAGCGCCGCGCCGGCCCGGCAACCGGCAGTGCCGTCATGGGGGACGGCGGTGGCGGCTACGTGGGGCGCCGGCGGCCAGCCCAGCCAGGGCTGCCGCCTAGGGCGCACGAAGAACCACCGCGGGCGCCGGCGGCATGCCGCCCTGCGCCTGCGGACCCACCTTGCTGGGCAGACGCGGCGGCCTGCCGCGGATGCCAGAACTGTTCTACGCCGACAAGGTCGGCGACTACGCGTCCCACTACAGCCAGTTCGGCGTGGTGGCGCGCTCGCAGGGGGAGGGGGGCGGCGCGGCCCGCTGCGCGTGGCCGAAGACGGCGCCGGCGCGTGGAGCGCCGGGCGCCAGCACAGAGGAGCAGCACGGCCCCTTTGGCAAAAGGTCGTCGTCATCATCTGAGGCCGTGTGCGTCCCTCTTCCTCCCCTCTTGAGCCCCCGCCTACTAGGCTCAAGAGGTTTTAGTTTACCAGTGCTGCTTGAGGGGATATCTAGGATGTTTGGTAAAACTGATGGATCTCCCCGCTTCCAGAACTGGCGCGGGCTTCCACATGCGGTTCCCTTGCTCCTGCCCTTGCCTCTTTGCTTGCCCTTTCTCTCTCCCTCTCTCTTCACCGCCGCTTCGCGGCTCAAGTCTTTTCAAGGCCAAGCTGGCCCACCTTGGGAGCCCCGCAGGGCTCCCTACTTGCCTTTTTTCTGGACTTTTACAGCGCCGCCGAGGCGCTATAGTGCCTCGGCGGCGGCGCGGCCCGCTGCGCGTGGCCGAAGACGGCGCCGGCGCGTGGAGCGCCGGGCGCCAGCGCAGAGGAGCAGCACGGCCCCTTTGGCCGGGGCGCGCTGGGGGTTGGGCCGCTATCCGTTTCGGGCTCGCAAAGCGTGGCAGGCGTGGCACATCCTTGAATCCACATGGGGCGCTGGGGGTGGGGTCGCTATCCGTTTCGGGCTCGCAGAGCGTGGCAGGCGTGGCACATCCTCGACACCGCCGGGGGCGCGCCAGGGGCGGGGTCGCTATCCGTTTCGGGCTCGCAAGGCGTGGCAGGCGTGGCACATCCTCGACACCGCAGGGGGGGCGCGCTGGGGGTGGGGTCGCTATCCGTTTCGGGCTCGCAGAGCGTGGCAGGCGTGGCACATCCTCGACACCACAGGGGGCGCGCTGGGGGTGGGGTCGCTATCCGTTTCGGGCTCGCACAGGCGTGGGCACTGGGGGTGGGGTCGCTATCCGTTTCGGGCTCGCAGAGCGTGGCAAGCGTGGCGCGTCCTCGACACCACAGGGGGGCGCGCTGGGGGTGGGGTCGCTATCCGTTTCGGGCTCGCAAAGCGTGGCAGGCGTGGCACATCCTCGGCACCGCAGGGGGCGCGCTGGGGGTGGTCGCTATCCGTTTCGGGTTCGCAAAGCGTTGCAGGCGTGGCACATCCTCGACACCTCAGGGGGGGCGCGCTGGGGGTGGGGCCGCTATCCGTTTCGGACTCGCAAAGCGTGGCAGGCGCGGCACATCCTCGACACCACAGAGGGCGCGCTGGGTGTGGGGCCGCTATCCGTTTCGGGTTCGCAGAGCGTGGCAGGCGTGGCACATCTTCGACACCACAAGGGGTGCGCTGGGGGTGGGGTCGCTATCCGTTTCGGGCTCGCAAAACGTGGCAGGCGTGGCACATCCTCGACACCACAGGGGGGCGCGCTGGGGGTGGGGTCGCAATCCGTTTCGGGCTCGCAAAGCGTGGCACGCGCGGCACATCCCCGACACCACAGAGGGCGCGCTGGGGGTGGTCGCTATCCGTTTCGGGCTCGCAAAGCGTGGCAGGCGTGGCACTTCCTCGACGCCGCAGGGGGTGCGTTGGGGGTGGGGGCCCTATGCGCTGCAGGCTCCCAGTGCGTGGCAGGCGTGGCATTTCCTCGACGCCGCAAGGGGCGCGCTGGGGTGGGGGCCCTATGCGTTGCAGGCTCCCAGGGCGTGGCAGGCCTGCGCAATCCACTACGAGCCACAGGGGGTGCGCTGGGGGTGGGTGCCCTATGCGTTGCAGGCTCGCAGGGCGTGGCAGGCGTGGCATTTCCTCGACGCTACAAGGGGTGCGCTGGGGGTGGGTGCCCCGTGCGTTGCAGGCTCGCGGGGCGTGGCAGGCGTGGCATTTCCTCGACGCCACAAGGGGTGCGCTTGGGGTGGGGGCCCTATGCGTTGCAGGCTCCCAGGGCGTGGCAGGCGCGGCATTTCCTCGACGCCACAGGGGGTGCGCTGGTGGGGGCCCTTATGCGCTGCAGGCTCCAGGGGCGTGGCACGTGCATGTCCTCGACCCACAGAGGGCAGGGGTGCCTGGGAGTAGAGGAGAGGGTGGCGGAGGAGAGGGGTGGCGAGTGAAGGAGGAGGAGAGTGATGAAGGGAGGGAGGAGAGGAGAGGAGTGGAAGGAGAAGCAGAGAGGAGAGGCAGGAGGAGGAAGGAGGAGGAGAGAGAGGAATGAGGAGGAGATAGGGAGGAGGAGGGAGAGAGAGAGAGGAAGAGGAGGAGGAAGGAGGAGGTGGAGAGAAGGAGAGAAGGAGGAGGAGGAGTGAGGAGGAGGAGAGGGAGGGAAGGAGGAGAAGTAAGGAGAGAGGGAAGAGCAGAACGGGAGGTGGGGCAGCAGCAGCGGCAGCAGCAACAACAGCAGCAACAGCTGCAGCAGCCGCAGCAGCAGCAACAGAAGCAGCAGCATCAGAAGCAGCAGCAGGAGGAGGACACCGAGGAGGAAAAGGAGGAGCAGCAGCAGAAACACCGATGGTACACATGGACAAGTCAAATAGGTATGTGGGGTTCCTCGGTAGCGTAATTTCCCGACGCGAATGCGCGCCCGTGAGGGCGCCCGACGCGCTGGCGAGTCTCCGCGCGGGTGCGACCGAAAGTGTGTGTGTGTGTGTGTGTGTGTGTGTGTGTGCGCGTGCGCGCGCGTGTGTGTGGGTGTGGTGGGTGGGGTGTGGGGTTGGTGGGTGGGTTGGTGTGTGTGGCGTGTGCGGGGGGGTTTGTGTGTGGTGGTGTGGGTGTTGTGTTGGGGTGTGGGGTTGTGTCGGGCGGCGTGCGTGCGTGCGTGCGTCGTGCGTGCGGCGTCAGGTGTGCGGGCAGGCGTGCGTGCGGCGTGCGTGCGTGCTGCGGGGCGGTGCGGGCGTGTGTGTGTGTGTGTGTGGGTGGGTTATTGTGTGTGTGTGTTTGGGTGGGTTGTGGGTGTGTGGGCGCCGCGCGCGCGCGTGTTGTTGGGGTTGGGTGTGGGGGGGTGTGTGTGTGTGTGGGGGCGCGCGCGCGCGCGCGTGTGTGTGTGTGTGTGTGTGTGTGTGTGTGTATATGTTTGTATGTTTGTATGTTTGTATGTTTGTATGTTTGTATGTTTGTTTGTTAGTTTGTTGGTTTGTTTGTTTGTTTTGTTTGTTTGTTTGTTTTCGTGTGTGTGTGTGTGCGTGTGTGGGAGTTTGAGAGTGCGTGCATGCGTGCTTGCGTATAATTGGCGTTTGCTGAGCATCGCCTCCGCGGATCATGCGAAAACCGTGTGTGCGTGGGCGCAGGCGTGGGTGGGGGGGTGGAAGGGGGTCCCAGTGCCCTGGGGGACCCCCGTTGTTTTTTTTCCATGTAGAGTTGTGCAGTCTTGTACCGACAGCAGTCGACATGCTGCTGTGTCGGAGACCTGCCGCTGCGCCTTGATTCTCAAGCGGCGCGGCAAATGTGCAGCAGCAGCAGTGCAGCGAATGTGCCGTCCTATCCAGGATGGAGAAGGGGGAGGAGGAACGGGGGGAGGAAGATGGGAGTCCGCTCGGGCTGCGTAGTGCGTGGTGGGCACAGGCCTCTTTCCTGTTATCTTGTGAGGTGGGTTGCCAGCGAGACCTTTGTCCGCAGAGCAGGCCAGGCGTCCAGAGGCCCCCACTGCGCGTCGAAGGTACCGGGTAATAAGATGAGGGCGCGAAATTGCGCCCCATTCGCGGCTGGTCCTGGGCTCCTGTTGAGAAAGAGAGAGAGAGAGAGAGAGAGAGAAGGAGAGAGAGAGAGAGAGAGAGAGAGCGAGAGAACAAGAGAGAGAGAGAGAGACAGCTCGGGGCACAACATCGATCTCAGTATCGATTTCACTATCGATCTCACTATCGATCTCAATTAACGGGACACCACGGGACACCACGGGACACCTGTCGATCTCACTATCGATCGCACTATCGATTTCATTTTTTGGGACACCACGGGACACCACGGGACACCTCGGGGCACCACATCGATCTCAGCATCGATCTCAGTATCGACCTCACTATCAATCTCACTATCGATCTCACTATCGATCTCACTATCGATCTCACTATCGATCTCACTTTTGGGACACCACAGGACACCACGGGACACCTCGGGACAACACGGGACACCACGGGACACCGCGGGACACCGCGAGCCACCGCCTGCCGGATTGACGGGCGGGCGGGGGCGAATCACTTGTCTTGACTTCGCCCTAGCAACAGCGGAGACCACAGGAGACACCACGGGACACCGCGGGACATCGCGAGCCACCGCCGGATGGGCGGGCGGGGGAGAATCATTTGTCTTGACTTCGCCCTAGCAAAGGCGGACACCACGGGACACCACGGGACACCACGGGACACCACGGGACACCGCGGGACACCGCGAGCCACCGCCAGACGGGCGGGCGGGGGAGAATCATTTGCCTTGACTTCGCCCTAGCAACGGCGGGTTCATTCCTCTCGCGCGCCCACGCAGCTTCGCCTCGCCCGCACGCACGACACGAACGAAACGAAACGATTTCCCCGTTGGGGGTCTCCGTTCCACTGCGATCTCACCCACCAACCTCCGATGTATTTGTGTATTGGGGCGCTACAGCTCTGCAGTGCCTCGTCGGTGGTGGCCCAGCCTGTCCAGGGGAAACAGCGCTTGCCACCAGATCGAGGATGCGGAGGGTGACGGAGGATGTGCGACAGGTTCACACCGCCTCGACGCGGCGGCGATGCCAGCGCGGGCAATCAAGGTTGAACGCACCCCGGGCGCCCGTGTCGGGCTTCCATAGAGCGGAGGGCGCGCCGCAAAGGGGGGGGGGTGGCCCCCGCTCCCCCCCCGATCCGTCGTGGGGGAATCCCTCCACCTCCCTTCCTTTCCCGATCCGTCGTCGGGGACCGCCCCCCCTCCCCCTCTTTCCCGGTCCGTCGTCGGGGACCCTCCCCTCTCCTCCCCTTTCAAAAGGGGGGTCGGACCCCCCCCTCCTCTCCTTTGGCCGCCAAATGCGACCCCCCCCTTTCGCCACGGCGCCCCCAAGTTCTGGAACCCGACCCCTACCACCCCTAACACCAAATCATTGTTCCCTATGAATATACACCCCCTCCCCCAGGCGACTGGGAGCCAACCAGGAACAATGCGCCCCCCCCCCACCATCCCTTGTAAAAACCATACAAACACACTCTGCCTCCAAATTCGGAGCATGCGCAGCGAACCCGATGCGGCCTCCCCCCAACATCCTTGTCAAAAACAAAACAGAGTACACACTTGCGGCGGCGGCGGCTGCGCGGCTGCGGCTCGGGCGGCGGCGCGGCGCTGCTGCGGAGGGCGGCGGCGGGGGCAGCGGCGGGGCGGCGCGGCGCGCTGCGGCGGGCGGCGGCATGGCGGCAACGGCTGCGGCGGCAGCGGCTAGCGGCGGGCGATTCGGGCGGGGCGGCGGCGGCGGGGTCGGCGGCGGCGGGCGGCACGGCGGCGGCGGCGGCGGACGGCGGTGGCGGGCGGCGGGCGGCTGAGGCGGCGGCGGCGGCGGCGGCGGATTCGCCCCCAGTAGCTGCCCATTCAAAGATGACTGCTGAATATGCTGCGGCTCGGGCCAGGCTCGGGTGCTACGTATGTGTTGGGAGGGGGGGTGGGAGTGAGCGAGACGGCTTGCGGGCGGGGAGGGAGTCTTGTCCTCACTCTCACCCTAACCCCTAACCCTAACCCCAAACCCTAACCATAGCCCCAAACAGTATTCACTACTTGTTACGAACTACTCACTACCCACTATTCACTACTCGCTACTCACTTCTTATTCCTCGCTACCCACAATTTATTATTGGCGACTCTCTACTCACTACTCTCTACTCACTACCCGCTTCTCACTACTCACTACTCCCTACTCCCTACTCGCTACTCACTACTCACTACTAACATATCACAACCCACTACTCAATACTGACTACTCACTAAGCACAACTCACTACCCACTGCTCACTATTCACTACTCACCACCCACTATCCACTAACCATTACCCATTCCTCACTACTCACTACCCACACTTCACCACTCACTGCTGACTGCCCGCAGCTCACTACTCACTATCCACTATTCGCTACTCGCTACTCCTTACTCGCCACACGGTATTCACTACGAACTACTCACTATTCACTATTCGCTACTCCCTACTCCGTACTCGCGACCCAACACGCATTATTCACTACCCAGTACTCAGTACGCACTGCTCACTACTCACTACTCCCTACTCGCCAGTCACTAATGACGAGTCACGATTCACCACTCACTAGTCACTACTTTCTACTCGCTACCCAGTACTCACTACCCACTGCTAGCTACCCACTCCTCCCTTCTCACTTCCCAATGCTCACTACTGGCTATTCAATATTTTCTAGTCACTACTCGCTCCTCCCTACTCATTACTTCCTGCTCACTATTCGCTACTCGCGACTCACTGCTCGCTAACCATTACAGTGCAGTTTTTTTTCACATGCTCCGCGTGCGGATCATGCATTAAACATGCAAGGATTTAGTATTACAAGCAACGATGAGCTTATGCATAGATGTATTCACACTTTATCAAGGTATCAAACATTTATATGTATTGAAATCCAATGCCTTGACAGCTGCCTTGTACTCACTACCCACTACCCACTACCCACTAGTCACTACATACTACTCACTACGCACTACTGACTATTCATTACTCATTACTCACTACTTTCTACTCACTATTCACTATTACCTATTCGCTAATCACTGCGCACTACTCACTACTCACTACTCACGGCTCACTACTCACTACTCACTACTCACTACTCACTATACACTACCCACTACCCGCTACTCACTACTCATTACTCACCACTCTCTATTCACTACCCACCACTCACTACTCCCTACTCCCTACTTGCTACTCCCTGCTCAGTACTCAGTACCCAAGACTCACTATTCACTATTCTCTATTCACTACGCGCTACTCAGTACTCACTAATCAGTACCCACCGCTCAGCATTCACTATGCAACTCAGTACTCAGCACTGATTATTCACGGCCGACTGCTCCCCACTCCCTACTCCCGATGCCCTACTCGCTACTCACCACCGCCTACTCAGTACTCACAACTCACTATTCACTACGCACTACGCACTACTCACTACTCACGACTTACTACACACTAGCTACTTCCTACTCTGTACTCCCTGCCCACCTCCTCCAGCGCAGAAAGGAAAAGCGGGAAACGCCCCCTCCCCCCCAGTCCCCTGTTCGGCGCAAAGGAGGGGAGGGGGCGGGGGTTCGAATCCCCCCCCCTTTCCAGCGCCAAAGGGGGAAGGGGGGGGGTGTCCCGACCCTCCCACTCCTTCAGGGGGGGGGGTCGGACCCCCCCCTTAAGGGGGGGGGGGTCGAAAATTTCAAGGGGGGGGGGGGGGGGGGAAGGGGGGTTCTGCGAGCACCCTTCCTTTTTAAATTACAGGGTCATCCAATGGCGCGGTTTCCGTGGAACGTGGTCGGGAACCAACCGGGGTCCTCCAGCAGAGGGGAGCGTCCCAAACCGAACGGTTGGGCTGGCGCGGAGTCAGAAATCAACGCTTACGTCGTCAAGGCAGGAGTCCGCCGCAGCCGCCCAAGGCACGGTTTTTTTCTGTCCCTGCCGCCCTGCGGCGTGACAGCCCGCCCCCTATGTGCGGAGGACGTGCCGAGCTAGAAAGAGAGAGGGAGAGATAGAGAAAAAGAGAGAGAGAGAGAGAGAAAGAGAGAGAAAGAAAGAGAGAGAGAGAGAGGTTGAGGGAGAGGGTGAAGGTGACGGTGAGGGTGAATGGGAGGGTGAGGGTGAGGAGGAGTAGGAGGAGGCGGCGGAGGAGGAGGAGGAGGAGGAGGAGGAAGAGGAGGAGGAGGAGGAAGAAGAGGAGGAGGAGGAGGAGGTGGAGGAGGAGGAGGAGGAGGACGAGGAAAGGGAAAAGGAGGAAAAGGAGCATGTGGAGGAGGACCAGTGGAAACCCAAGAGTCATGAACGATTTGGAATACACCGTCCCTTTTCATAGGCCCCATACAGCGGTTCATTTCCACTGGGTGAACTGCCCCGTTGGAAAACAATCTTTTGAAGACCTTGAAACATGCCCAAACATTGTTTTCGGGATTCCATCGCCACGGATCAGCCTGACTGATGCGTCTCGACGATCTTGAATCGTGCTAGATCACCGTTCCGGGGACTTCGACATTGCGACCCAGCTTTACTGTTGCATCCTCACAATCCTGAACCCATCAGGACACCATTTCTGGTTCTTTGATCATGAGAAACCGGTACAGTCTTTCAACGTTTAATAGCGAATGTGCGTGGCGCTGAGGCGAAAACCACATTTGGAACATGAGCCGCCATCAATTTGTGAGCATTTGGCACACGCTTCAAACGAAAGTGCGCGGCGCTCAGGCGAGAATCACATTTTGAAAACGGCCCGCCCTCAATCCGTGAAGCTCGTTAATTTTCTAAGCGAATGTGCGCGGCGCTTACGCGAGAACCACATTTTGAAAACGGCCCGCCCTCAATCCGAGAATCCGTTTCAAATGGTTCAACCGAGTGTGCGCGGCGCTCAGAGGAGAGCCACATTTTGAGAACGACCCGCCCTCAATCTGTGAAACTTCTTCGAATATTTAAACCGAATGTGCGAAGCGCTAAGGCGAGAGCCACATCTTGAAAACGACCATCCCTCAATCCGTGAAGCTCTTTCACATGTGTAAGCCGAATGTGCGCGGCTTTAAGGCGAGAGACATATTGTGAAAACGACCTGCCAGCAATCCGAGAAGCCCTTTCAAACTTTTAAACCGAATGTGGGCGGCGTTTTAGGCGAAACCGAGATTTTGAAACGACTCGCCGTCCATTTGTGAACATGTTGTAATGTTGTAGCTTCAGGGTCATAAAGCGTGAGGAAGTCTAAGGCGAAACGCCCGGCACGCCCTAAGAACTGGCCTCGGGGTGCGACAGGGACAAATTGTCTATCTATCATGAAAGGAATGGAGGAGGGGGAGGAGGAGGAGGACTGGCACCCATTGGGTTTCAGTCTATGGGTACACTGCGGCCGGTTGTGGGGGCCTCAGTGTCAAGCTGTTGTCCCACTTGGGAAAGTTGTTGGAAGGTTTTGAAACTCCCTGGATCCTTGGGGGCGATTTGAACATGGATGCGAACTCGGAAGGATTGCGCAATTTGTGTGAACTGCTAGGTGCAGCTACGGTGGCACCAACTGGCCCGACTTGCCACCAGCAAACTCTGGATTTCTTCAGTGCTTCTCAAGGGTTGACCTCGGCAGTCAAGTCAGTCACAGGGTTGTATGCGGTGCTCGAGTCCGCTCATGTGACTGTGCTTCATGAGCTCCAGGGGTCACTCTCGACCAGACTGTGCATATCCGAAAGAAGTGGACCTCTTTCCCGACCAAGCGGTCCGTTGGCTGTGTGCGTGAGTTTCGCGAACCAGTTTGGTCCTGGAATGCTGTAGGCGTTCCTGATACCCTTGGGTTCGACAGCGCTGGCAAGAAATGCTTCATGAGTATGGAGGCGAGCCTGTGCGATCCGTTCGATACATGTGATCAGCAGAGGGAATCGGTGCTGTGGACAGGCTGATGGGTTTCCAGAGAGTGCCAGTACAGCTCCATCAGATGCGCCGCAAGCATTGGCATGCTAACGATACCGCCCTTGCCTTAAGGGCTTGGCCGTCGCTGCTCAGTCTGGTAGAAAATTGCGAATGCATGCTGGGGCAACCACAGGGACCTTGGGACTGGGTACCTGGGCGACACCGTAGGTCACTTCGAGGAGCTAGATCGGGGCCTCCTGTATCGAGGGTTTATTTCGCTGAAGTTAGATTTAGTTTTTTCGTTTCTAGAGGCGGCCAAAATTGGAGGGCGTGGGTTCGCGCCAATTTCTCGGGATATCTGAGGTTGCTCGCAAAGTTACATCCGGCCAGTCTGGGTAACGCGGGAAGAAGAAATGGCAAACCCGGGCTCAGGGCTCGGTCCGCGCAGGGGGGCGCCTGGCCCACGCATGCATCAACGACCGCCCGCAGCTCAAACCCCCCATCGGATGAGCCAGGGCATCTCGAGCTAATGGGCGAGGTGGTGGGCCACCTCTGAGGCGACAGTGCAGGTACTGGCAGGATGTCGCGTCGCGGTTGTCCGAGGTTCTGAAAATGGCAGCGGGGGTGCGGCGTTGCCCGGGCCCGCGCTTGAACTATTGGATATGGCCTTGTCTAAGTTTCGCCGCGCCAATGGCCTCGGCACTGATTGCGTCAATCCCAGATCCTGGCTTCAGCAGGCAGTGGGGGCAGAAACGTAACGTTGGGCATTTCAGGGGCACCGCTAACCGTGAGTGCGACGTTGATGGCTGGGGGCATCGCCTGTGTGACCAGTTCGCTCAAGCTGCGCAGTATGGGAGTGGCGCGTTGTTTTTGATCTTCCTGCTCGAACAAGGAAAACATGGCCCCGCCATTCGGTTTATTTACATGGCATGCCAGTTCCATTTTTGGGTCAACGTGGCGGTCTCGGCAGGGTCATCCTTGGCGGTCACTATGGCCAAAGCATTAATGTTCAATCTCCTGGTCTCCTTGGCTAGCTAGCATATTCCCTGCGGTCCCAGTCCCGAATGTGGCGCATCTTGGGCATGCCCAGTGCACCGGTACTCGGAAGTTTGTTGCTCGCGAGGGATGCGAGTCCCTGGCTGCTGGCTGCAAGAAGCTGGGACCCACTGCGTTGCGTCGTCGACTGAGCTAGCTGAAGATCTATCCAGCACGTGGCGCCAGCACCTGTTCTCGCGGACCTTCTCCGCGAAGTCACTTGGCGCCGGCGCTCGCTCGAACGAGAGACGAGCGATGGCCGGGGCGGCCGAGAGAATCGGGAAAGGCCCAGAGAGGTCATGGACATTTCTCAAGCTGAAGCGCGCGGAGGCCAGAATTGAACGCGTTCGCGAGGCTGGGCTTCGGGCGACGGCCCTGTGGGGGGGCGCAGTGGTTGGGCTTTCGGGGCGACGGCTCCATCCTCTGAGAGGGGCGGCCCTCTGCAGTATCCACCGCAGTAAGGGGGGCACCTCGGTTGGCCAGGAGCTTGCCACCGCGCGAGTAGATGGGCCATGGGCCACAGAAAGTGTGCCATTGTCAGGCGGTGAGGCCCTGGGCTCGGGCGATCTGGCTTGGCGGGCCCCTCCGCCCTCGTATTGCAGACCACCGCGGGCGCCGCGGCTGGCGTCGTTCCGGCCGGGCCGCTCGGCCGCGGGCAGTTGCCGCGAGTCCAGCCCGCGTTTTCTTGTAAACGTTGCAGCGCGTAAGATTGTCGGCCACCTCGGCGGCCGCGTCGGTAACTCGCGCGGGGGGGTCGGTCGACCTTCGCAAGTCTTGGCCCGGACTGCTCCGCTGGGTGGCCGCTTGCGATGCCGGGGCCGGTCGGATGTCACGGCGCTCGTTGGGGCGGGCGAGGGCCCATGTTGGGCCAGATTTTTTCCTGCGGCCCTTTGGCCAGCCCCTGGAAGCCAGAACCGCTGGCGCTTGGACCGACCGCCGCAAGGAGAGCTCGCGGTCGGTTTTTAGTGGCCCAGCAGCAATGGTGCCAGGCTAAGCAGTATAGGGGCGGGAAGTCCCAGACTGACCGCTGCCAGCTGCGCCCGAACGCTGCAGGTGCATTTTGGCGCCGTAGGTTCCGATGCCCCCGCTGGGCGGTCGAGAGAGAGAGAGAGAGAGAGGAATCTATATATATATATATATAGAGAGAAAGAGAAGAGAGAGAGAGAGAGAGAGAGAGAGAGAGAGAGAGAGAGAGAGAGAGAGAGAGATGAGAGGAGAGAGAGAGAGAGAGAGAGAGGAGAGAGAAGAGAAGAGAGAGAGAGAGAGAGAGAGAGAGAGAGAGAGAGAGAGAGAGAGAGAGAGAGAGAGAGAAGAGAGAGAGAGAGAGAGAGAGAGAGAGAGAGACGAGAGAGAGAGAGAGAGAGAGAGAGAGAGAGAGAGAGAGAGAGAGGAGAGAGAGAGAGAGAGAGAGAGAGAGAGAGAGAGAGAGAGAGAGAGAGAGAGAGAGAGAGAGAGAGAGCGGGCCATCGCGCCCCGGGGACCTGAGGCGGCCTCAGTTATGCAAATCGCAGGCCAAGACCTCGAGAAGGCTGCCTCGGGCATCATGTCCCTGACTCTTGAGCTGGTCCCTCTGCTCCTTGCGATCTCGGAGGTCGAGGTGGCCTGGGCCTTTCGGCCTGATGGGGGGTGGGGTGGGGGGGCGCTCTCTGGTCAGATATTCGCGGGCGGCCCCGCTCTTCCCGATGTGCTTCATGGCCAGACGTGCTGGCTGGTGTCCGGTAACGATCGGGGGCGCCGAACAAGTGGTCTGCCGGGCCGCGCCCTTGGAGTGGGCCCTCTTCCACGTGGCCAGGGGCGGCGCAGACAACGCGTTGCTGATGGCCGCCAGGGGGTGCGCGCAGGGCCGAGCCATTATCTGTGCGGGGTGTCAAGGCACTGTCGATGGCATTACTGAGCCGTTGTTGG
The DNA here is from genome assembly GCA_963575745.1 of Prorocentrum cordatum. Classification (NCBI taxonomy): domain Eukaryota; class Dinophyceae; order Prorocentrales; family Prorocentraceae; genus Prorocentrum; species Prorocentrum cordatum. The sequence continues at coordinate 110,794 of CAUYUJ010014383.1, read as the reverse complement.
GATGTAAAGTCAGCAACCCCAGTGGCCGCGTCTGGGGGGGTTCCGCGGGCCCCCCCAGGGCGCAGGGCGGTCGAGGTCGTTCGAGGCGGCTTTGTCCTTACCTAGGCTCTGCCTAGAGGGTTCTCACTCTCTTTCTTAAAAGGGGCCGGGCAGTGCAGCTTGCCCCGGGCGGTTCCCCCGGCCCCCGCCCCGCGCCCTCCCCAGTCCCCTGGGGGCTTTAGCTGTAGCTTTAGCTTTAACTGCAGCTTTAGCTTTAGCTTAGCTTTAGCTTAGCTTCAGCTTAGCTTTAGCTTAGCTTTAGCTTAGCTTTAGCTTAATTTTAGCTTGGCTTGAGCTTAACTTTACCTTAGCTTCAGTTTAGCTGTAGCTTAGCTTTAGCTTAGCTTTGGCTTAGCTTTGCTTCAGCTTTAGCTTAGCTTTAGCTTAGCTTTAGCCCAGCTTTAGCTCAGCTGTAGCTGGACTTTAGCTTAGCTTCAGCTTAGCTTCAGCTTAGCTTCAGCTTAGCTTTAGCTTAGCTGCTGCTTAGCTTTGGCTCTGTGTTAGCTTTAGCTTAGCTTTGGCTCAGCTTTGGCTTAGCTTTGGCTTAGCTTTAGCCTAGCTTTACTGCTACTACTAATGCTGCTTTCCTAGGGGTTCCAACTCCTAGGTAGGGTCGCACTGGGATCATGAAGGGCAAATCTCTTCCTGCGAGTGGTCTGGCAACAGAGATGCCGACCATTGTGCTGGCCTGGTGCCGCATTGTACCCATGTGCCACCCTTGCTAGGAGCCAGCTCGAGACCGTTGGCCAACGCGCCAAGGCGGTGGCCCAGTGGGCACCCCTCAGGAGGTCATGATGGCCGAGCGCGAGGCCTGCGACTCCCTTGTGTGCGCGTGTGTGTGTGTGTGTGTGTGTGTGTGTGTGTGTGTGTGTGTGTGTGTGTGTGTGTGCGTGCGTGCGTGTGTGTGTGTGTGTGGGTGTGGGTGTGTGTGGGTGTGTGTGCGTGCGTGCGTGCGTGCGTGCGTGCGTGCGTGTCTGTGTGTGTGTGTGTGTGTCGGCGTGTGCGTGTGCGTGTGTGCGTGTGTGCGTGTGTGCGTGCGTGCGTGTGCGTGCGTGTGTGTGCGTGTGTGTGCGTGTGTGTGTGTGTGTGTGTGTGTGTGTGTGTGTGTGTGTGTGTGCGTGTGCGCGCGCGTGCGCGCGCGTTTCTGGGTGGGGCGGGGGGGCGGAGGGCGGGCGGTGCCAGCGCCGGAGTGGCGCCGGCGCCAGATGGCCGGGGGCCGGGCGACCACGGCGGCAGTGCAGTTCTATCACTGCATCTGACAGGGAGAAGCCCAGCACGTTTGAAGCCCTGCAGCGGGGCCATGCGCTCGCGCAGGTTGCTGTCCGCGTGGCTTCTGGGCTCCCCGCTGGGCGCGGCGAGAGCCAGACAGTGTTTGCGCGTCTCGCTTGCGGGGGGTGCGCCCAGGGCCGCGTCGCGTCCATGGCGCGCCCCTGCGAGAGGGCGCCCGCCGCGATCGCGTCCGGTCGTCAGAAGAGGCGGGGGCCCGATCTGAAGTTCCCCCGCGTGTTTGTCGCGTCCGTTTAACGGACTTTTTAGCTTTGGCGTCGAGCGAGCGCGTCCTCCCCGAGACCCGACTTGGGGCCATTATGTGCAGTTGAGAATGGCCCACTATTATATGCAGACCGAGAGCCAATCCGCAGGTTCAAGATCACGTCAAATATTCATGGGCAAAATTCTGCTTCTCAGACGAGCGCTTCGCCGCGGGATCATGAAACTGTGCTTCTGGTTTCGAAAGTGGGTGTACCAAGTGATGGACAGCGATGCCGCGGCTCGAAAGAAGTCCGACATATCGTCTTCGTGGCCGAGTCCCTTGACTGCGCCAGGGGTTCCGACTCGCGTTCTTCGCGCAATCTCAGCGCCGGCCTCTCGCTGTCGTCGGGGAATGCGCCGGCAGACGAAGGCCCCGGCCGTTGTGGCGCACCGCGGACACGCGCGCGCATGGCGGCGGCGGGCGCCAAGTCGCACGGATCGAGCAAACCGGGCGAAGTACCGTTGCCGGCTTGCGCCCAGCAAGACTACGCGATTTCTTCCGACTCATCAGACGCACAGGATGAACGCGTCGCCGTCACGTCGGAAAAGGAGAATCAGTCACGGCGACTTCCCGCCTGAACCAAGAAACAGCTGTCTTGTCTCATCCGGGGGGCGACTCCGAGGTCTGTTGCCTCGGGTCGCCCCCGATATCGGCTCAGAGGCCGTCGCTGGCGCCGGGGCCATTCGACGGCGCTGTCGCCGAGACTTCGCGGGGAGATCTGCGCGGCGAGATGGCAGGGACGATGGCGGGCCCGCCCTCGGCCGCTCAGCAGGGCGCCGAAGAGGCAGCCGAGAAGAGGGCGCCCGCGGCGAAGCAGCCCTGGGAGACCATCGGCCTGTCAGTCCGATTCCCGCTCGTGAAGCGGACCAAGTCGGAGGGCATGCCGGGGGGGGGGGGGGGTCAAATGCTTGGCCGGGGGGGGGGGCCTTGGGGGCCGCGCTCCCAGGCCCCCCCCCCGCCGTTCATTCCTCGGGGGATTCTGCGTTCAGGGCGCCTGAACCTCAGTGCGACGAGGGCCCCCATCCCTCGCGTTTGCTTTCCGCGGGCCAGGGGCACGGGGCCCGACTGACGTAAGGCGTTGAGGGTCCCGTGGGGGGGCGTCGTCGTCCTCCGCCTGCACGGCGCGCTCTAACGCGTCGAGTTTCCGCGTCGATGAGTCACGCGCCAACAGAGGCGCCTGGGGGCGGCGTTCTCTGGGCGCTGCTGCTTGGGAAATCGAGACCTGTGTAAGATGGCTGTCTGCCGTGAATGTTCGGTCAGTTGCGCCCTTGCAACTCGATATTCAGCGGCCTCGAATGGGGGCGGGCCGAAGAGGGTAGGCGCGGGGCAATGGCCGAAGGAAGAGACGAATGGCTGGCGCAAACGAGGGGCCGGCTCGTGAGAACCGAAGTTCAACGGCGCGCAGCTGCTCGTGACCATGCCGAGAACGACCGCATCGCAATGGTTCGTGCCATGGGGCGCGCCGAGGAAATGTGGCGGGCCTTCGCCTCGGAGCTGGCGATGCGAGCATCCGCAGAGCTGCGTGAGCTGGCTTGCAGGGTCGAGGCCTCGGGGGACGCCGAGAAGCGCGCTCGAGACCCCGAATAGAGCGTCGCAGAGGAGGCCGAGGGCGTCGCCCGGGGGGGGCCGGGGAGACCGGACTCGCAGAAGAGCGCCAGGCGGCCGAGGCACGCAACGCTCTCCTTGGAGCGGGGGCGCGGCCCGCGGTTCGACGGGCTTCGGCAGATCGACTGGCCGGCGAAGCCGTCGCGAATATGGCGTCGGCCGAGAGTGCGAAGGCGACGAGGCAGGCGCGGGGGGGGGGGGGGCGACGCTCGCCAACAGGCGCAGGGCATAGCCCTAGCGACCAGCGAGAATCCGTTCGTGCTGGCGCTGGGGCTCGCGACCACGCACTCGAGAGGACTCGGCGGATCGAGCAACGAGCAAACGGCGAGGTGGCCTTCGCGGCCCCGAATGCCTTGATCAGAGCGACACGGCCCATGGAGAACTCGGAGTCACCGCGCGAGCAATTGCGCCGACAACAGGCCGACTTTCCGTGCGCCAGCAGTTGGAGTGGCAAGGTTCCCAGGCGAATCTTGAAGCGGCTAAGGTCGCCGCAGTCAACGCGGCTCCTCCGCGGGCGGAGGCCGCCAGGCCGGCCGCGCGTGCGCCGCGACTGGGCGGGCTCTGATGTTTCTCGGGCAGCGGCGTTGCAGGCTGCAACGGCGTTGCGGGCTGCGACGGCGTTGCGCGCTGCGACTGCGCGCGGTGCGCCGGGTCGTCTTGCGGAGTTTACTGCGGTGCGATTCAGATGAGGAGTGCGTCACTTGCGCCAGTGATTCGGCGGAGAGGGGCCGGGGGGCTGAGAGAGCGCGACGGAGAAGAGGGAGAAGGGCGCAAAGCGAGAGGGAAAATCGCGGAACGGATCCCCTCTCAGTCCGCACCTGGAGCGAGGCCCTCTGATTGCCCGCCGCTGCCCAAGGCGTCTCGCGACAGTATCGCGAGCACATCGGAGCGCGCGGGGGAGCAGGTGGCAGAAAACGTCTCCAGACGTCTGACGGCGTTCGAGGATTGAGCCAGGGCCGAGCGCCAGAGGCTCTCGGGGATGCTCGCAGGGGCGACGCGGAACGCGGGGATTCGCGTCGAGGCGAAAGCCAGGAGGCTGGAGCTGCGCGCTGAAAAGCGCGCGGAGGCTGCCGCCACTGCCGAGAAGCAGGCCCGGGAGAAGAGAAAGCCAGGCAGAGGCAGAGCGCCGCTCTGAGGCAGAGAAGAGAGCGGGGCGAGCCCGGGCGGCCCCCGCCACCTCGTTCCCCGGGCGAGGGTGGCGCCTCTCAGTGGGGATGGCAGGGGCGGCCCGTGGCGGCCGAGGCAGCGACGGCCAAGCAGCGGCGCGACTCTGGCGCGCCAGGCGATGTCGACGATGATCAAGGTGACGATTGGGGCGGGGGCCCCGATGTTTCCGATTCGGAGGGCGACGAAGACCAGTCGTCCGACGAGGAAGACGAGGAACACTGCGATGGGTCGACTGTCGGCGCGGCCGATGCAACGGGGCGTGGGGCGGCCCGCCTCGCGGCGGAGGGGGGGGGGGGGGGCCCACCCCGACGGAGTGCCAGGCGCTGCCGCCCACTGGAACGGCGCTGGCAAGACAGAAGGTGCATTTTGAACCCGTCCCCGACGCTGTCGCCGTGAAGCCATCGGCAGTCTCACTGGGGGCTCTGTTCAGTCCTGTGATTCCCCAGAAGTTCATCAGGATCATGCGCGTATGCTGGCCTGTGCATGGTTGCCCTTTCTCTTGCTTCGCGGCGGTGGCTGTTGTCCCGCCGTGTTCCGTCGTGCTGGCCGTGCGTCTTCGACGTCGTCTGCGCGGCCCGCGCGATTTGCTGTGGGCGTCGGTGTTGGCCGAGCAGGGGCCTTTCGCGCGTGCGTGCACATGAGGGGGCGCAAATGACGTCATCATCACTCATCCTCCCTTGCCCTTTCCTTCCGTATCTTGCTTCTCGTCCTTCGCGTCCTTTCGGCGTCCATGCGTGATCCTCCTTGCCCCCCTTCCCTTGTTTTCCTTTGCCATCCTGCGCTTCGCTTCGGCTTTCTTCCATGCCGGCCTGGGGGCTTGCTGGCGCGCGCTCGGGGCGGGGCGGGGCCGCGAGCCCTAGTCGATGCTCTGGGCGGCCGCGAGCGGGCGCGCGTTCTGCTCGGGAGGAGCCCGGGGGCCGAAATTTGTCGCTGCTCCCCCCATCCCCCCTCGCCCCCCTCCTTTCCCTCTTGTGCCCTGCTTCCCTGACCTCTCGCGTTCATCTCCTCTCTCCCGTCCCATGTCGGCCCCCTCCCCCCCTCTGCCTTCCCTCCCCTCTCCCTCCCCGCCCCCGGGGGGGCGGGCTCCCCTCTCCTCCCATCGACGGCGTGGAGAGCGCCCTCGCGCCGCGCCAGGCTTCGCAGATTGAGCCGGGCCCTCTGCCCTCGCCGGCTTAGTCCGCGAAGCTGCGGATTGCAGGCTGCTTGGCCTCAGGGTGGCGCGCGCGGGGGGCGGCGCGCGCTGGGGCGGGCGGTGGTGCGCGCAGGGAGTGGTGCGCGGAAGGGGGCGGCGTTCGGTGCGCGCTCGGAGCCGCGGCAGGAGGCGGCGCGCTGGCGAAGAGCGCTGGGGGGTCGTTCCGGGCGCTTGTGGCGTGCGTTTGGAACTGCGCAAAACCCCGGTGCGCGCCGCCATCCCCGCCCCCGGCGCGCGCCACTTCGGCTTTCGGCGGAGTGGCGATTGGGCGATCGAAGTTGCGGGGCCGACCAGGGGGCCGCCTGCCAGGCTCACCGCGAGGGGGGCCCTCTATTGCTTTCCCCGAGGCGGTCCAGGCAGCGGGCGCAGACGGGGGGGGGCAGGGCGGGGGCCGCGGCCCGCAGATGGCGCGGGGGCAAATTGCTGGAAACGGAAGGGGGCAGGGGGGCGCGAGGGGGGGCTCGGCGCCGAGTAACCAAACCCCACCCCCATCCTCGCGCCTTTCGAGACTCCCGCCGAATCACCGCCCAAGTCGGGGATGCACCCTTCGGAACCCGAAGGGGGCGGCCTATGTCGTCATCTAGGGGGGTGAATCGGGCTGCGGGGCCCAGGCCACGCCGCTGGGGATGGGGATCAGTTGAGCGATATTCAGAGGCGCGGGGTGGGGCGGCGAGGGCAGATAAAGGGGGGGAAGGCGGGGGGGGGGGGCGCCGGGGGCGGGGGCCTGGCCCTCAGAGGCCCCGCTCGCGGCCGCCCAAGGCGCCGATTCGGGTTCGCTGCAACGCCCCGCCCCGAGCGCGCGCTGGCAGGCCTGCGGGCTTGAGGGGTAGAATGCAGAAGCGAGGCGCAGGAGAGGAGAGGAGGAGGAAGGGCGGGGGGTGCAGAGGATTAGGCAGGGCTGTCATGAGGGACGAAAGGCAATATGAGGAGGGAAATGATGGGGGAGGATGGGCGATGGCTGTTGCGCCCCTGGCGCGCGCGCGGGCGGCCTCTGCTCGGGCAGGGCCCGCGGCCGCGGCGAAGCGCGCGGGCCGCGCGGGCGACGTTGAAGGCGCGCGGCCAGCGCGGCAGAACGCGGCGGGGCCGTCGAGAACAGCTGCCGCCGCGAAGCAAAATAAGGGGCAGCTTTAAACAGGCCAGCATCTGCACGTGAAAGCACAAGACTCACATGAAGAACCCCGGAAGCAACTTTGGGGGGCAAAAAGATTGGGGCAGGGTCCCCAGTGAGACTGCCGTTGGCTTTGAAAGGAAGGTTGGGGGATGCCCGGGCCGTGCGTTGGGCGCGCTTGGCATCATCGAAGCATGGTGTGCGGCGACGCACGTGTCGCGCACGTGATCCACGTCGGAAAAAGGGGGTACCCTGGAACAAATGGCGACCGCCTGCCGTTGTAGCCATGGCGAGACGCTGCCGGCTATAGGATGTGGAGCAGGGATTTGGTCCGCCACGCCGCGTCGTGCCCCCCCCCAACTGGCTGCGCGTCGCAGGATGGATCCTGGGCGCGTTCAACAGTCAGAAGGCCAAGGCCGAGGCGTGGCAGCTTTCTGGGGACTCTGGCCAGCTCGGCTTAGTGATCGCGTCAGATCTGATGAGCAATATTCATCGAAGTACGAAGGGTCCGAAATCGTCGCCTCCACTTCGTCATTTGGCTCGCGAAGTCGATCGCCTCGATGCCGCAATCTTCCGAAATCGACAGATGCTGAAGGGTCGCGCAGGTTTCCTGACCATTGGCGTGGTGTGACCGCCCGTGGGGACCACGGTCCGGTGTGTGCGCATCAGGACTCGATGGAAATCAAGATTCGTGGTGCGGGCGAGGAAGCGGCCGCCGATCTCTATCGCTTCTACGGCGAGTGGATGAAGATCCTGAACGAGATGGGTGCGCTTCACAAATCATTCCGCCCTTCTATCCAATGGGAAAGTACCCGCGCGTGTCCATGGCTCTCGCCGCGTGCGGTCGCAGCAACGACGAGCATGGCTAAGGGGTGAAGTCATGCGAGTGGTTGCTGGGGCAGATGAGCAGGCGCGGGCAGACGGGCCGAGGCTCCCGCGATCGCGCAGCCCACCCGAAGCGACTCAGCACCCGTGGCCTCTCTAGTGGGCGCGGGTGGCAGTGGGGGTTGCGGTGGCGGAGTGGCGGTGGAGGCGGAAGCGGAGGCAAATGATCCCTCTGCATGCGGGGCGGCCGCCTCGAGAAGTCGGTGGCCTGCCCCGCCCGACGCAGCCCCGCGCGGCCGAGGCGGCGGCGAAGGGAAGGGCCGGGGGAAGAGGCATGAGGAGGATGGCCGTCGGAGCCGAGACAGCGGAGATGGCAAGGCGAGCGGGGGCGGTGGCCGCCGGGGCCGCGCGTCTAGCAGGAACTCCTAAGGACGGGATGTGCCGCGTGTTCAGCATAAGCCCTTGCCCACCCGCGCAGGCTGAGCGCCCGCGACGGCGTCGGGGGGCCGCTGCTGAAGTCAAGCAGTCTCGCGACGAGCGGGGGGCCCATCTTGGGGGGGCCGTGGAGTCCGTTCTCTACTGGCGCGGTGCCGACCAGATCTCCGCCGCAGCTCAGCACATCGAGGCGAATTCAGCCGCTGGCGGGGCTGGCGACGGCAAGGCGAAGGGCGGCGTGGGGGAGGGCAAGGGTAAAGAGAAGGGGCAATTGTGGAAGCACCTGGCCCGTCAAAATTGCGCCATTGGGGGGGATTGGTGGGGCCCGGTGATTGCGCCACTGGCGTCGGCCTGGGCGGGGGCCACTCAGGCTGTGCTTGTCTGGCCCCGATTAGGGGCGCGGCGCTGCGCGCTGCCCCCGCAATTCTCCGCGCCGGATCAGGATTCCGCGCGTTGCCTTTGGGGCTTCTGGATTGTTCAGACGAGGCAACTCGCGTGGGCTGTCGAGACAATGACCCACTTATTTTAGATTCCTGGCACTGGTCGGGCTGCCCTGGCGATTGGACAAGATGGGCCGATCGTCGACCCTCGCATCCGACTGCTGCAGCGCGCCCAGGCTGGCGGCGCCGCGACGCCCCAGAGCGAATATTTCGAATGTTTGGGGGGTGGCGACCCGGGGCCGAGCGCTCTTCGCGGAGGCACGGGGGCCACGCCGCACTGCCGTTCGAGACAGCGTGGCAGGGCGCGCGCCGATTCGCGTGCGCCCCGCCCGGCCGCGTCGACTCTTCTGGGCACCTCGCCAGGGATTGCCCGAGAAGGTCAGAACGTCGCCTGGGGGCGCTTCCGAGATTGCCCCCAGGTGGGCCAGGGACCGGGGGCGGAAGGCGAAGGTGCATCAGCAGCTGGCTCATGGCGAGGCGGCTGCCCTTGAGGAAGAAGTCTGGCGCCTGTGAATCGGCTGGGAACGACGCCCCGACGGCGATCTCAGCGCCGCGGGCAGCGGGCCCGACGGCGAGCGCGCATCCATATCCACGGGGGGAATTCTTGAAGCCAGGGTGGCCAGGAGGGCCGGCCCCGTCCGACATGGGCCCATGAGGTCCATCGTCGACGCGGGCTGCGGGCCCGACCTGATCGCCGCCAAGTATTTGCGGCAGGTAGGCATGACGGATGGGATTGCCCCGTTGGCGACGCCCATCACCCTGAACACGGCTCGGGGACAGTCGCGAGCCTTCGGGGCCGTCGGGATAGCCAGCAACAAGCTGTGCGATGGGGGCGCGGGGGCGATTGTCGTGCCCGAGACCCCGAGCGTCATCTCAGTGGGCGAGCTCTGCGTGGGCCGCGGTCGCAGGTCTGGAGAACCCGCAGGATGCCGCGCCAACTGCTGCCCTGGGGGGGGGCGACTGGATCGTGCAGTTGATGGAAATATTCCATGCGTTACCGCGGAGGGTAGAGGGGCATTGGGTTAAGTGGACGAGGCAACTCCCGCGGGTCTGGTGGGGCTAGTGCGGTGGGCCTGCCTGGAGGCTAGCGCGAAGCCTTCAGAGGATGGCCTCCCGCTCTAGGCGGTCAGGGACCGCGCAATTCTCGAGCTGCGCTCGCAGGAGGTGGCGGCCGAGGACTCTGTCAATAACGTCAAGATGGACCGCGCGTCGGACAGAGCTGGCGGAGGCAGTGCTTCGGGCGGTGCAATGTTGCACGGATAGGACACACTCACCTACTTCTACTATGAGCCCCAACAGGCGGACAACCTGGGCTGGCCCAGCGTCGAGACGGGCTACGCCGCAAAGACGCCCTCGATGGCGATGTCGCCTGGTGACTGCCACTGGACTGGCGGCAGCCAGCAAGACCGCGGAGCCTGCGCGGCCGCAGAGATGCACCAGGTAACGCCCAGCACTCATCGCAATTGCCGCTGCACGGGCTCACGCAAACCAAGTTGCGGGCGGGCACGTGGGGCGACTGAGACAGCGCTGGGTTGGGCAACTCGCGCACGCGGGCCCCGCGCGCGCGGAACTCACGCCCGCGGAGCTCGCGCGAGGCGGATCTCGCACGCATTACACCCACGATGAGCGGGACTCGCACAAGCGGAATTCGCTGCTGCGTCCGGGCGCAGCTCGCGCGGGCGCGTGAATTTGTTCTCGGTCTGAAGCCTCTCCTTGTGCGAGTTCCGCTGGTGCGAGTTCCGCCCGCGCGAGTCCGGTCCGTGCGAGTCGCGCCAATGCGAATTTCATTCATGCGAGTTCCGTTCGTGCGAGTTCCGCGCGCGCGAGTTCCGTTCGTGCTAGATCTGTCCGTGCGACCTCAGTCGGGGCGAGTTCCCGTCCGCGCGAGTTCCGCCCATGCGAGTTCCATTGCCCGCCGCGCAACGTGGGCGGGGTGGGCGGACGGGCGGGGACCGAGCGAGGCAGGGAAGTGGCAGGTGCATGGGTACCGTGCTGCTCATGCGCTGCGCGGTGCTCGCAGGCACGGCCGTGCTCGCCAGCGCCGTTCCATGCTGGGCGTGGTGGCGGCCGCCTACGCGCGACGCGTGCAGGATGCAGGCTGGTTGTCTGGTCGTCCCAACATGCATTGGAGCGCTCGAAGCGCTCCCAGTACTCATGCGCATGTTGCTTGTGCTGGCGAACATACTCCGAGGCTCGCAGGCCGTTTCTGATAGGGAACGCATGATGCGGGCCTCTTTTCCGCCACCCGATGCGCGCTGCGTAATAGGAGCGCGAGTTGCCGCGTGACGGGCGCCATGCCAGCTCGCCAGGGTCCGTCCGCCCGACCTGCCCGATAGGGTCCGCCCGCTCGATCCGCCCGACCCGCTCGTTGGAACCCGCCCGCCCGGCCCGCCCGAAGACGGCCGCGAAGCGGCCCCAAAGGGTTCAGAAACGCCTGGGAGGTCCCGCAAGAACCTTCCAAACCTTCGACGAGGGTCCGAAGAGGAGAAATCATACTTACACCCGCAGCCGGCAAAACCCCAGCAGGGCCCTAAGAGCCCTCCAAGACACCCCAAAGACGCCTTCAGGGGTTCCCAAGAGGGCTCCTGCATACTTCAAAAGTGCACCAAAATCATATTGATGTAGGCATGGCATTGGGGCGCCCCATCGCTGGGCCAATGGGGGTCGCTGTCGCCGCAGGCCCATATCCTCTCTCTCGCGGGCTCGCAGATGGAAGCGCCAAGAACTGAGGCTAGAGAGATCTGCCATGTGTACTTCTGGCGGCGCTGGGAGGCCTGCCTTTCAGGTCACATTCATCGGTTTTCCACGGGCCCGCCTAGGCGAGTCGCGCACCCGCCAAAACGATAGCAGCGATGCAGCGTGGGCGGGCGGGCTGAGCGAAGCGATTAAACTGATTTCGAGTCGCCCTGGCCAGAGGGGCCTCCACGCTAAGACTTGCGCTCTTGTTTGAGATTTCTCGCCGCTCGATCGCGCTGGTAACGCTCCAGCTGCGACGACAACAGCTCCCGCTCGACCGTTCCTCGCATTTAGCAGGCGTCCTGACTGGAGAGGCCCGGAAACCAGGAACGGCGCTCTCGCCCGACACTCTCTCGGAGCCCAGTCAAGTTTGCAACGGCCCGCCTGCGACGGCAACGGCCCCCGCTCGATGCCTCCCCAAAATTTACACGAGCGCGGGCGCGCTGCGCCCGTGGACTCCATTCTGGGCATCCAGAGGAGGACCGTACAATGAGGCGTCGGCAGCAGATGGGGGGCAGTGCGAGCGGCTGAGAGGCCGTCGCGCTCGCGTCGTGCTCGCTCCTCGCCGACGCAAAGCATCAGCGGCGGCCCCCCCTGATTTCGGCGTCGGCACCTTCGAGTGCATCGACCGCGCGCTTGACATCGCGCTGGAGGGGCCCGATTTCGAGCAGCTCCACCGCCTCGCCAGGTCAGCCGTGGTTTTGGCCGCTGTAGCGGAGGCGGCAGCGGCGGACGCGGTCGCTGGCGAGGCTGACAGAGCAGCAGGTGCCCCGGCTAGAGCTTCAGGTCCAGCGCGCTACGAGGGATGGGCAGCCGCCCGCAGTCGCGTTCAGCAGATGCGGCACCCCGCAGGGCGTGGCAGAAATATTCCCGTGGTAGGCCCACGAGCACCGCCAGGCCAACCGTTCACGAGGTGGCTCTGGCGGCCGAGCCCACGAGAGGACCGCAGAGGCTGTGTCGAGTCGGCGCAGGCCGCCATCGGCCTCGCTGCGTCGGGCCTCCAATTCCGCGACGTCGGGGATGGCGCCAGTGGAAAGGCAGCTGCAGTGGCGGCCTCCCCAGCCGCGGCGAGACTGGCAGGTGCGACGGCCGCGCCAATTCCAGTTCAGCAGCAAGCCCGACGTCGACGCGCTCGAGGCTAGTGGTGTCGCCCATGGCCGCGCTCAGCAGGTGCGACATCTCGCGAGAAGGTGTCGAAGTCGTCCGTGTGTGGGCGGAGAGGCGCCGCCGGGCCTTCAGTCTCCAGGGCGGCCCCGACGGTCCCCGGGGGGGCGGCCCCAGCGGTGGAGAGTTTTTTCTTTGCGCGAGCCAGCTTTCAGTCTCTCATGGCGCTCGGCTCGCGCGCGCCCACCTCGCCTTTCGCGCAGGCCAGAGGCGAGAGCGCGGGGGGCCCATTTTGCGATATCGACATGGGCAAGGGGGGGCGAACCTGCAAGGCAGTGGCCCCGCAGGCAGGCCGCGACGGCCAAGGGGAGGGCGATCCGCGACTTCCAGAGACTGGGGAAGTATTTCAATTTTTTCTGGTACAATTGCGCCGCCTATCGGGGGCTGACTCGCTGCGGCCCGCATCGGGCGGGCCCGCGGGTGGCCCATGATCGAATGCCTGGCCGTGGAGGACGAGTTCGCGGACCTCGCCAACAGGTTCCATGGGGGGCCCCCGCGTGGAGCCAGGACCTGGCCCTCCAGGCGTTCGCGTTTCGCTATCCGATGGGCGCAGGGGCCTGGCGTCCAAAGGTTAATGGAGGATGGGGGCCCGACAGCCAGGGCGGCCGCGACTTCGTCGCCCAGTGCGCCGACCTGATCGGTCGGATCCGGGGCGGGCTGGGCCGCGGCCTCGCGAGGCAGGCCATTGGCCGGAACGCTCGCCGCTCGCGCGGGCGGGGGCAGGATTGGCCCACTTGGAGCGACGGGGTCTACCGTCTAGAAGTGGGGCAGCCAGGAGGGGAAGGGGTGCAAGGAGGGAGCAGCGCAGGACGCACGGCCGCCATCACTGGCCAAGGCCCCCCCTGGGCGAAGGCGGCCCCGTCGCAATGCTGTCCCGGGGGCCCTGGCGCAGCGCAAGGACCTCCGGGACGGGCTAACCGCGGTTTATTGGAGCAGCTCCCAAGCTGCTCGCCGCAGAAAGTGAGGCGGGGGCATGCGCCGGGGCGTTCCCAGCACTGCGCGCTTGGCGTCAGGGCCGAGGCGCATATCGCCGACGTCTTCCTGGGGGGGGCGCCGCGGCCAGTCGGGCGGGGAGCTCCGACCGCAGCGCCGGCCTTCGTGCGCTCCTCAGGGGGGCGCCCGCCCCTGTGCGGGCGCCAGCCTGCGCTGGCAAGCCTTGGCGCGCAGGGCTCGACAACAACAACTACAAGAAGCCGTTCATCCATGAAGGACGCGTGGGCAGAAATAGCAACTGCAAAGTTGCCGCGGCCGCAGCGGGCGCTTCTAGGGGGGGGGGAGGTGGAGGAGGCAAAGTGCTTCAGATGCTTAGGTGACCGAGGGTGTAGACGGATTGCGCCCATTGCTGCCTGGGTCTCCCTCTGCGCCGGCGGAATGCAATTTTCGGGCGCGCCGTCTGCGTTGCGCGCCACCCGCTTCACCAAGGAATCGTCTGCTTGTACAATGAGTTCCTTATGCAACTTGCAGTGGCGATCACAGAATGCTGCAGAAAGCGGCTTGGATCTGGCACGCGTCAGAACAGATGCATTCGAAGCTCTCGGAATGCAAGAATGAGGCCAAAGATCCTCCGCGAGCACCTGCAATGCACAGCGCCCATCCTTGCTCTATCAATTATTAGCAGCCGCAGAGAGTTCAAGGAGTAGAGGGCCTTGCTCAACACGCAGCTGGTGTATGCAACTTTCCCGCCCTGCTGATAACAGCATGCTTCCAAATCTTACACAGCTGTCGGGATGCACCTTTCCCTTCGCCCAGTCGTCGGTTCAGTTCATTCCCCGCTCGCCCATCGTGTGTGTGTGATCAAACCTCCCAAGTCGACTTCTTCTGTAACTCTTGTGATGGGCTCCCCGGTCGGCCTCGTTGCCGCGCTGTCTGGCGCCGCTGGTATCTGCGGAGTCTTGATTCAGTTGAGCTCCAGGCCATATTTGCTTTTGCAGATTACTTTGAGAATATCAAATGGGAAGTCATATTTGCAGACGTCAACCCTGCGTCAACAAACGCATTGGGCTGCAAGCTACCAGTGGATGCGTCTACCTTCGCGCTGGGGGAACTACAGCAATCTTAGCGGGAACTGAAAAATGGGAAAGCTGCGGGCCCAGATAATGCCCCGCCAGAGTTTTGGGAAGCCGCTTCTGTAGATGTTCATGCGTGCGGGGCTTCGCTGGGAATCTGCCGAGCCTGCTGGGCGACAAAAGACATCCCTGACAAATTGAGGAGGACGAAAGTAATTCTTGTATCTAATTAAGGAGACCAGACGCTGCCTAGCAATTGCCGCCCAATTTCTCTGTTGACTGGCGACAAGGCGCTGGCTTCGATGCTCCACCAAAGGCTTCTGCGAGGAGGAGCTGAAGACCGAATGCGAGCATCTCAGTTCGGCTTCTGGCCTCGGCGGGGAACGGCCGACGCCCTCATGCTGATCAGGCGAATCATCGACGCAGCCAACGTGGACAACACCCGGGGCCTTATGATATTCTTGATTGATTGGAAGCGTTCGACAGGTTGAAGCCGGAATGCTTATGTGCAGCGCTGCTGCACTTCGGAATTCTTTCTCCGATGGTAGACATGATCAAAGGCATATACTCGGAGCGCTTCTTCACCATAGTTGACCATTGCGGTTGCTCTACAGAAAGGCGGCAGGCTGCTGGTATAGCCCAGGGCTGTCCTTTATGTCCGTGCTTGTTCATTATGGTTCAGAGTGTTATAATCCATGATGTATGTCACGATCTCCAGCTACTAGATGAACCTGGCTATGTGGTTACCCGAGATGTGCTTTACGCAGATGATACGTTGCTTCTTTCATGACACGGGGAAACTTGTCAAGCTCTACTCAATGCCGTCGTTTTGGAAGGACGCAAATATGGCCTGGAGCGCCGGGCTCGAGCTAAACCGTATTTTTGGATTTCGTGGATTGGTTTCGTTCCGATTTCGTTTCGCAGCGAAGGCAGAGGGAAATAATTCGAAAACGAAGCGACAGCGAAACACACTGTTTAGCTCGAGCCCTGCTGACGCTCAGCGGGTCGTTTTGACTTTTCCGATGCGGGTGCGCTTCGGCGGCCAGAGCCGCGACTCCGATTCGATTCGATGCAATTCAATTTGCCCGCGTCGGCCGGGACCGGCCATAGCCAGGCGCGGCGATCCGATCACCATTCGATTCGGGGCGCTTCGCTGGCGATCCGTTCCGTTGCCCATCCGACTCGATGTCGCGATCCGATCCATTTGGGCCATTGTTCACGAATGTTACACATTCCCCCAAATGGCGCTTGCAATGATGTGGTCCCCGCTGTGGTTCTGAATGCCAGGACCGCCGTGAGTTCCCGCGTGGTTCTGCCTGCTCCGCCGTGAATTCCCGCGTCGCTGGTCCTGAATGCCACGGCTGTTGTCGGGTGGCAGAGGAGGGGGAGGGGGGGGGCGAGGAGGAGGAGGAGGAGGACGAGGAGGAGGAGGAAGAGGAGGAGGAAAAGGAGGAGGAGTAGGAAAAGGACATGAAAATGAGGAGGAGGAGGGGCAGGAGCAGGAGGAGGAGCAGGAGGATGAGGAGGAGGAGGAGTGGGGTGACTCCACGACACTCCGACGTCAGAACTGGCACCCCAGACGCACGCCACCAGACAAGGGTACTTTCCCTCCAAAGCGCCACCAATCCAGCCACAGGACGGGCGTGCAAGGTTCACACCACAGGCTCCAAATACCATTTGGGACACAACTTCGTGCACAACAAACGACACACGGCTCTCTGGCTACATCGGAAGAGCCACCAAATACGTTACCAACGACACTTAGCTGAAGTGCAGCAGCGAATCCCACGACGCAGAGAGCTTCTGCAGCAACAAGCGGTACCGGCAAATCAGGCGCCTTCAATACATGAGGCCCCGCCCGTGACCAAGCCAACTCCACCTGCGAAATATTGGGGAGATCGCTACGACAGCTACGATGATTGTTGCATGCGGACTGGCATAGTATACGGGCAGTACTTTTCACGATCTTCACGCAGAAGGCCAATGGCCGAGGGCCCTCTTTTTGAGCAAATCTACGGTACCAGTGCTTCTGCTTCGACGTCGTCGTCTTCCCACTTCTCTCGCCGTTCCCACTCCCTTTGCTGGTGGACCTGTCTCCCATGGAAAGACCGTGCTTCACGGCCTGATAGGACGCTTCTCCCCCACTGGAGGTCATGCCTCACTGAATGCTGGGGAAAGCAGAGGGCCTGTACCCCCGCTTGCGGAGGTATAGGAAATATGTTTTGGCCTCTCTCGCTGTGTCACCCCCCCTGCCCCCTCCTCTTTTCCGTCGTTGCTTTTTGCTTCCGAGCCACTAAGGTGCATCATCCAAGAGCAGTGGCACATTGCGTCTACTTCCTGGTTTCTCTGTTATGTGCAGCGGCGTACTGGCGCAGCAGCTTAGCTTCAGTTGCTACTTGCTTTACGTAGCCTCACCCCCCTCACCCACGCTTGGTTGCAGCTACCGCTTGCCAGCTTCAGGCCGATCATATTCTTTTCCAGCGTCTATTCTTCTTCTTAAGGAGGAGCATGGGGCTTGGTGGTTGTGGGGGCTGGATCGGGGGTGGGGTGGGGTGGGGTGGGGGGGCTGGGAGTTGTTTTTGGAAAGCTGACACATTTCACTGTAGTCATGCGCGCCTCTTTGCAGGTCTCACATCCCTTCGTTCGCGCGTGCTTTCAAGTTACGGTCCCGGCCTCTCGAATAGCAGTGACACGTTGTGTCGAGTTCCTCGCTCCTCTTCCCCTTTGCAGCGGCGTACCTCAGTGCCATCGCTTACACGTTCCAGTCTCCGCCTTGACCTCCGCATATTTCTCGCCCAGTTTGAGAACAGGCCAGCCTTGTACAGTGCCAGCCTCACGAGTTTCCTCTTTACTTAAG
Source organism: Prorocentrum cordatum (assembly GCA_963575745.1). Lineage (NCBI taxonomy): Eukaryota > Dinophyceae > Prorocentrales > Prorocentraceae > Prorocentrum > Prorocentrum cordatum. The sequence goes on along the minus strand of CAUYUJ010014383.1, from coordinate 93,689 downwards.
GCACCCATCCGTAGCTACTTGCCTGATGTCGCCTCGCCTTCCCCTTGCCCACATCTTGCTTGCCACTGCCACTTGCCAGCTTAGGTTTGTTTGATTTTTCGCCAGCGCAGCTATCTCTACTTTGGTGGGGAAGGCTGGGGCATGGTGGTTGGCTTATGGAGGCGGTGGCATCGTAAGTTCTACTCTGCACGGCCACCGCGCTTTCGGCTCGCCTCACGAATGCGTCGTCTCTGTGTTCCTTTCAGGCGAGCTCTAGCCACCAATCCAGCCTTCCTCGGGCCAGCTCTCCTGTTTCCTGAGGCTCCTGCCCTCCCTCCCAAAAAGGCGTCGCTTCCCCTGGGGATGCCGAAACAAAAACTCCATCACCCTTTCGAGCGCTACCTTAGAGCCGAGCGCTCTCAGAACTGATGCCAGCCATGTCGTATGCGCCAGCTCCGGCGCTATTTTGGCTGCTAACGTTCGCGCTATTGCATCGTGACAATGTCATCGATTCGCCTGTTATTCCCAACCATCCTGTGGTGTTGGGTCCTCGTTTTGAAGAAACGGTCCCCGCGTTCTCCTCTCCTCTTCTCTCCTCTCCTCTCCTCTCCTCTCCTCGTCCCTCCTCCCCCTCCGCGTCAGCCACACCCACTTCGGCACACCCCTCACACGTTTCGTGGCCCCATAAGGAGCTCCACCGAGGGCTCTAGTGGCTGCGTTCGCATGGCGGCACCGCGCCCATTTCGGCGTTCGCATGGCGGCACCGCGCCCATTTCGGCACACCCCTCACACGTTTCGTGGCCCCATAGGGAGCTCCACCGAGGGCCCCAGTGGCTGCGTTCGCATGGCGGCACCGCGCCCATTTCGGCACACCCCTCACACGCTTCGTGGCCCCATAGGGAGCTCCACCGAAGGCCCCAGTGGCTGCGTTCGCATGGCGGCACCGCATCCATTTCGGCACACCCCTCACACGTTTCGTGGCCCCATATGGAGCTCCACCGAGGGCCCCAATGGCTGCGTTCGCATGGCGGCACCGCACTCATTTCGGAACACCCCTCACACGTTTCGTGGCCCCATAGGGAGCTCCACCGAGGGTTCCAGTGGCTGCGTTCGCATGGCGGCACCGCCCCCATTTCGGCATACCCCTCACACGTTTCGTGGCCCCATAGGGAGCTCCACCGAGGGCCCCAGTGGCTGCGTTCGCATGGCGGCACCGCACCCATTTCGGCACACCCCTCAGACGTTTCGTGGCCCCATAGGGAGCTCCACCGAAGGCCCCAATGGCTGCGTTCGCATGGCGGCACCGCACCCATTTCGGCACACACACCCCTCACCCGGTTCGTGGCCCCATAGGGAGCTCCACCGAGGGCCCCAGTGGCTGCGTTCGCATGGCGGCACCGCCCATTTCGGCACACCCCTCACACGTTTCGTGGCCCCATAGGGGGCTCCACCGAGGGCCCCAGTGGCTGCGTTCGCATGGCGGCACCGCACCCATTTCGGCACACCCCTCACACGCTTCGTGGCCCCATAGGGAGCTCCACCGAGGGCCCCAGTGGCTGCGTTCGCATGGCGGCACCGCACCCATTTCGGCACACCCCTCACACGTTTCGTGGCCCCATAGGGAGCTCCACCGAGGGCCCCGTGGCTGCGTTCGCATGGCGGCACCGCACCCATTTCGGCACACCCCTCACACGTTTCGTGGCCCCATAGGGAGCTCCACCGAGGGCCCCTGGCTGCGTTCGCATGGCGGCACCGCCCATTTCGGAGCATGGCACACCCATTTCGGCACACCCCTCACACGTTTCGTGGCCCCATAGGGAGCTCCACCGAGGGCCCCAGTGGCTGCGTTCGCATGCGGCACCACCCATTTCGGCACACCCCTCACACGTTCGTGGCCCCATAGGAGCTCCACCGAGGGCCCCAGTGGCTGCGTTCGCATGGCGGCACCGCACCCATTTCGGCACACCCCTCACACGCTTCGTGGCCCCATAAGGGGGCTCCACCGAGGGCCCCAATGGCTGCGTTCGCATAGCGGCACCGCACCCATTTCTGCACACCCCTCATACGTTTCGTGGCCCCATAGGGAGCCCCACCAAGGGCTCCAATGGCTGCGTTCGCATGGCGGCACCGCGCCCATTTCGGCACACCCCTTTCCCGGTTCGCGGCCCCATAGGGAGCTCCACCGAGGGCCCCAGTGGCTGCGTTCGCATGGCGGCACCGCACCCATCTGGGCATTCCCTCACACGTTTCGTGGCCTCATAGGGAGCTCCACCGAGGGCTCCAATGGCTGTGTTCGCATGGCGGCACCGCGCCCATTTCGGTACACCCCTCACACGTTTCGTGGCCCCATAGGGAGCTCTACCGAGGGCTCCAGTGGCTGCGTTCGCATGGCGGCACCGCGCCCATTTCGGGACACCCCTCACCCGGTTCGTGGCCCCATAGGGAGCTCCACCGAGGGCCCCAGTGGCTGCGTCCGCATGGCGGCACCGCGCCCATTTCGGCACACCCCTCACACGTTTCGTGTCCCCTGAGGGAGCTCCACCGAGGGCCCCAGTGGCTGCGTTCGCATGGCGGCACCGCCCCCATTTCGGCACACCTCTCACACGTTTCGTGGCCCCATAGGGAGCTCCACCGAGGGCCCCAGTGGCTGCGTTCGCATGGCGGCACCGCACCCATTTCGGCACACCTCTCACACGTTGCGTGGCCCCTTAGGGAGTTCCATTTCATTCGCTCAACCTGCTTTGCGGTACTCGTAACTGCATATGGTTGGGTCCATCGCCAGGATAATCTTGCCACGTATACAGCGCCGTGCACGCTGTATTCTTGGCTTGGCTGCGCTGGCATAGAATGTGGGATGGGTGGCGGGCGACTTGGTGATTGGTTAGGTCACAGCAGGATCGGTGGAGGGGGAGAGGGAGTAGCTCACAGTTGCCTTAAACATTTCACCGCAGTGAAACCCATCTCTTTTCAGTACTCACCTCCCCTTACTCGCGCATACTGGAACTGGCCAACGCCCAGTATGCAGCACATTCAGCAGGACAGTCGCTACGCCTGCGATTTCCAAGTTTCAGTTTACAGTCCTGGTCTCGACCTATGCATTCTTCACGCCTAGCTTGCGTACAGGCCAGCCTTGTAAAGTGCCAGCCTCACACGTCTCTATTCAATATCTTAGGCACCCACGATGCTATATCCCATGCCTTTCCCTCTTTCGCGTGTCGCCTGTTAGCTATGCGGCTATGCGTGCCCATTCCCGTACATACGGGTGTTCATCTAATCTTTTCGTGTTTGCGGGCGGTGGCGGGCATTTTCCTGTATGGTATGAGGTCTGCTTATTTGTACTGACTGGGTTACTCGTGCCCTCGTGGGCTACTAATTACTAATTTTCGCTTCTCTCATCGCCTCACTTTTTGTGCACCCGTCCGCGGCCATTGCTGTTTGTCTTGTATCATTTCAGAACGCTGCGTGTTCGAGCATGAAGTGCGATCAGCGTTAAAAAGGGGAGGAGGAGGAGGAGGAGGAGGAGGAGGAGGAGGAGGAGGAGGAGGAGGAGGAATAGTAAAACGATGACCTCCTCGGTGCTGTCCAGTTGGTGCCAGGAGCCGATGCGCCGCGCCACGCCGTGAGCTTGGCATGTGGCCTGAGCCGGGCCGGAGAGCAGAGTTTGGGGCACAGACCTGCGCGGGTTTTTTGTTCAGCCTGGTTTGGGGGGGCGTCGCCATGAAGAACAAGGATCCCCAGCCACGCGCAGAGGGGTAAGGGGACGGGGTAAGGCTTCTTAGAAGCACCCTGCTTCTTAGAAGGCGCGGGCCTTGTCTGTAGATGAAAGGCCGGCGCCTTCTAAGAAGCAGCCTCCTTCCAAGAAACCGTCCCCTCTTCCCCTGATCCTTTGTGCGCGCCGCCAGGGTCCTGAGGGAAATTGGTCGTGTGTGTTTCACCGTCTTCGGCCTCCTGGGACCCTTCTGGGCCCCTCTCGGAGCCCCAATGCCGCCGCACAACTGATCACGGGCCAGGACCCGCCCAAACAGTGAGCCTTTTTTGCGTCCCAGCGCTGTTTGGGAGCATCTGCGAGCACGGTTGATTCTGACGTACTCCGCGCTGTTCAAGAAGCACCCCCGAACGCCGCCCCGCCCGACGGCCCGTTCGGCCGCCCATTCGCGTCGAAGCCACACCCCATGCAATACAACCCCCCCCCCCGCGATCCCCACATGTTATCCGCCGACCCCTTAGGGTCACGGCGTGTGAGATGCTTCCCCCTCCCCAAACCTCTCCCCCGGGAGCCCGGTCCGGCCGGTTTGGAGGGGGGGTGGGGGGTGGGGGCAAAGGCCGCACCCTTGGAGCCTCAGGATGCCCCAAAACGGGCCAAGAGGGCCCCAAAAAGGCCCCCTGGACGGTCCAAGAGGGCTACGAGTCGCCGAAAGATCGCTCCAAGACGCCCAAGATTGCCTCCAGACGGTCCCAGAGGCTCCCAAGACGCCCCAAGAAGCCACCAAGAGCCGTCCCAAGAGGCCCTCCAGATGCAAAACTCGTCCCATTCCCCAGGGAAAACGTATAATACTTTTAGCACATTCGCCTCTTGGGCTTTCACGAGGCCCACAACGGCCCAAGAAGCCTTTAAGATCGACCCAAGATAGCCCAAGAGGCCCCCAAGAGGGCTCCAAGACGGCCCAAGAGGGCCCCAAGACGGCTCCATAAGCTTCCAAAACGCAACAGGAGGGCCCCAGGACGGCCCCAAGAGGAGGCCCAGAGGGGGAACCCGAGTGAATATTTCGAGCACTCGGCACCGAAAAAACCTGAGGAGGCGCCAATAGGCCCCCAAGAGGCTCCCACGAGGCCCCCGAGAGGCCCAAAAGAGGCTCCTAGAGGCTTCAAAACGGCTCCCAAAAGGCCTCAAAAGTGCTGCCAGGAGAGCCCAGAGAACCCACAAAGCAGAGCCGCGATCCGCCAACCGCTCCCGACGAAATCCCAAGGAACTGAAACCCCAAGATTCACCAGAAATCGTTCCGCAAACTTTGTTACCTAGCAGCGAAGTTTGATAGGTTTCTAGTGGTGTCAAAAAAGAGCATCATGACTCCCCAGGGGGGTCTGGGCGGGATCCAGTCGGGATCCGGGGGAATCCGGATACTCCTTTTTTGGCCAACAGTAACGCACTTCGTGGTGTTCGAGTTCCCAGAACTCCATTCCTAGGCATGATTTTGAATGCACGGAGCCAACTGTAGGCGACTTCGTGGTCTTCGAGTTCCCAGAACTCCATTCCTGGGCATGATTTTGAATGCCCGGAGCCAACTGTAGGCCACTTCGTGGTCTTCGAGTTCCCAGAACTCCATTCCTGGGCATGATTTTGAATGCCCGGAGCCAACTGTAGGCCACTTCGTGGTCTTCGAGTTCCCAGAACTCCATTCCTGGACATGATTTTGAATGCCCGGAGCCAACTGTAGGCCACTTCGTGTTCTTCGAGTTCCCAGAACTCCATTCCCGGGCCACATTTTGAATGCAGGCTGAGGCTGAGGCAGGCTGAGGCTGAGGCAGGCTGAGGCTGAGGCCGAGGCTGAAGGCAGACTGAGGCTGAGGCTGAGGCAGGCTGAGGCTGAGGCTGAGGCAGGCTGAGGCTGAGGCTGAGGCAGGCTGATGCTGCAGGCTGAGGCTGAGGCTGAGGCAGCTGAGGCTGAGGCCGAGGCTGAAGGCAGACTGAGGCTGAGGCTGAAGCAGGCTGAGGCTGAGGCAGGCTGAGGCTGAGGCTGAGGCAGGCTGATGCTGAGGCAGGCTGAGGCTGAGGCTGAGGCTGATGCAGGCTGAGGCTGAGGCAGCTGAGGCTGAGGCCGAGGCTGAAGGCAGACTGAGGCTGAGGCTGAAGCAGGCTGAGGCTGAGGCTGAGGCAGGCTGAGGCTGAGGCTGAGGCAGGCTGAGGCTGAGGCAGGCTGAGGCTGAGGCTGAGGCTGAGGCTGAGGCTGAGGCTGAGGCTGAGGCAGGCTGAGGCTGAGGCTGCAGGCTGAGGCTGAGGCTGAGGCTGAGGCTGAGGCTGAGGCTGAGGCAGGCTGAGGCTGAGGACTGAGGCTGAGGCTGAAGCAGGCTGAGGCTGAGGCTGAGGCAGGCTGAGGCTGAGGCTGAGGCAGGCTGATGCTGAGGCAGGCTGAGGCTGAGGCTGTGACTGCGACTGCTGTTGCCACTGCGACTGTTATCGCGAATGCGACTGCGACTGCGAGAACAGCAGAATTCTACAACTGGATTCTCATCTGAATCTTAAGGGGAATGCTTCCAGATATGCTTCTACACATCGCTGTTAGGTTGCTTTGCCGGGATCATTTTTTATTCTTACTGCCGCCACAAGGGGTTAGCGGTGCGGCGTCAGACAATGGATTTACTACAGGTCTCAGAACGTCTTTCTCTCTCCTTGTTGGCCGCAATGATTTTCATGCTCAAGTCTTTCCCTAGCGGCGACGCCTGAGGTGCATGATTCTCGCTGCCTCGTACACCCTTTGGGAGGCTGCGAAGCTTGTGCGGCCATCCCTTTCTTCGATAGCAACTTCCGCGCTGGCGTGCACGGTGCAGAGAAGCTACCTTGGGTCGTCCTACACATTCAGTCTGGTGACTCTCTTGATCGGGATCCTCGTCGGAGCGGCGGGTCACGCTTTGTACTTTTGCAAGCATGACGGACTTAGCCGCGAGGTTCTTGAGACCAGGTCGAGAGATCATCGTAAAGTACGAGACCGAGAGATGACTGTGGCACAAGAGTTTGATCTTAGAGACCTGCGACGCCGTGACCTTGGAGAGGATCATGGGCGTTACTGCAGACGTGCCAACGTCTACCATCATGTGGGTGATCACCAGCGACGGAGGTTACCGCGACGGTCACGGATCTGCTGCTTGGACCGTGCACGCGGTGACCGGGCAAACGCTCGACCTTGCAGGCTCGGAAAATGTGTAAATAGAAGTTGCACATTGTCCATTTCAGTGCGAAGTGATCGCGCTGTCCACCGCCTTGTCACGAGTTTTGAATCGACTACGCCACCTTTCTTCTCGCTGAGCCGGCGCAGGCCGGTTTTTAATTTAAGTAGCTCCAGTCATTGAGCAACCTAATTATCCACAACCATTTGTCTGCTGCTCATCGGGCTTGTCATGGCATTCGCCCGGGCGAAAGAAAGAAATGACTCCGACGGGGGATATCTATCCAGAGGAGTTGAGCTGCCCGCCTCTGCTCGCCGTCGCGCCATGCGATCTCGAGGGGAACCCGATCCGCGACCAGGTGCTGGGGCCGCCGTCACACTGGTGCCGGGTCTTCGAATTTGGACAGTTTCCTCGGCCGGCGCAGTACGAACGGGCTCGAGCAGCATGTCGAGCTCAGAATCTTCGGAGGCCGATCCCCGCTCTCGACGACGACGTGGCCGCTGAGGCTCTCGTGGTGGCGAAGCCCGGGGCGGCGCCTGTGGATGGCACGCGCGCGCCCGACGGGCCAGACGCGCTGCCGCCGCCGCCCCCTGCTGTCCGCCCGGAGGACGCGGTCGCGCTGAAGGTCGGGGAGGTTCTCGGGCTTACCTTCGGGGTCGGGCGCTTGCCTGCTCCGTTCCGCCGCTGGTGCGACATCAGCGGCCCTGCAGCTGTGGCGCTCGAGAAGCCCGCTGGCGACGGTTGGGTCGTCAGCGGCGACTCCGTTTTGCTCCTCCAGGATGGTGTGGTGAAGATGATCTTGCACCGCGACGGCACCAGCTCTCGCTTCGGAGACTGGGAGGAACAGCAGGAGCTCGACGCCCGCATCCTGGAGCTCACTAGGGATCGGCTGGGCAAGCGGTTCAAGGATTTCAAGGTTGCAGTGGGCCGCGCCTCTGAGACTGCCTGGGCCTCATGGCCCTTGACAGGGCCGCGTGCGACGAAATGGTGCTTGCAGTTCATCTTGCAAACTAATGGACATCCACGGGCACGCCACTTCTGGTGGACATCGACCTGCGGACTCTCGGTGGCCGGTTTTGGGGTATCAGATCCTGAGGCGGCGATGACGGCGGTGGAGTACGCGTTGACATCTGATCAAGTGCCGTTTCAGTGCGTAGCCATGTTGGCTCAATCCATTCTGGTTCAAAGGCTCATCAGGGTACATCGTCCTGAAGCGTTGCGGAACGCTCTCAGAGGGCGACGTATCTTTCCTTACCGTAACTTCGCCTATCAGAGAAGTTTACCACACGCTCGACCGATGTCGCAACCTTTGGTCTGGTGGAAGGGTGCTTCTGAGGAGTTGATCGAGCAATGCGCCAAGACGAAGGAGAACATCTAGGCTCCGATCGAGAAGGATACTGCCGACCTCCACAGGGACGTTGCAACTATCAAAGGTGGACAGAGGGAGGTGGAGAAGAGGTTAGCCGCTCTGGAATCAGGTAAGTCGGATGACGCGTTCGAGCCCACCTACGTCAGTATAGTTGGGTTTTGAACCTTCCCCGAGCGCGACTCCAAGGGGATTGAGCGTCGGGGCGCCGTGAAGCTAGTTGAAGAGTTGAAGGAGGGACTCGGTCCGTTTCTTCAGGTACATATACGGGAAATCCAATCACAACCTTGTAGAAATCATTCCATCCGAGTCCCCATGTAGACCGATTTCGCCAGGGGAATCGCCAGCATTTGGAATGACCTAATCAAGTCTCCAGAGGGTGGCTGCACAGGGGGGTTCCGGGATCTACGCGGGCGGCCCCAGGTGCACATGGACATTTACAATGTCTGGCGGGTCTTCGGGAAGGTGTCAGATTGGGCCAAATCTGGTGCGCCGAATTCTACGTTGGAGCCGAAAGCGCATTGGGCGCCGGATTGCATTGTTCTCATCGCGCTCTCACGGGAAGAGGGCGACTTCGGCGTGGAGCCCGCGGGGTTTTGTGCCGGGTCCTTACTGGCGGGGTCATCGATTGGAACCCGGAAGGTTTGAATGAAGGCGGCCGGGTTGGTTGGTTCGCAGGGGGCGAGTGCGCAGGTGGTCGCCTTCCGGAGGCCCCGGAAGTAGAGATGCCCATTGTCAAATCCGTGTCTGGTCGAAGGATCGGCAGCGGTTGCAACGTGCAACGTGCAACGTGCAGCGTGCGCAAAAGGGCGCCTTGCAATGCAATGCCTATCGCGCGTAGTCTCAGACGGTTCGGCGTGGCCTCGGCTGTCATCTGCCCCCAGGAGATCCCCCGCTGGACATCTGGCCGGGTTCTTACTGGGACTGGTTTCGCTATCCATTCGAGTCGTTCCAAGGCTGGCGAAACTGCAGAGAGGGATGGGTTCGATTGCGGCTTCCTTGTTCCTGGTGGCTTGAATCCGCGCGTCAAAGGGGGGCAGCGCGGCTGGTGCTGGAGTGGGCTTGTGGTGAGCGCGAGTAGCGACTATTGCGTCTTATTCTTAAGTGTGCACTTTATCCACGAAGGTTGCAGTGGGGGGGACTTGCATGGGGCAGATTCTATCGATGGGGCCAAGGGGGGGGCGATGCAATGCTGGGGGAAATGCTTGTCGAAATACGGTCGTCGTCTACGCGTCGTTGCAGGGTTATGATGCAAACGCTGCTCTTCCGATCAATGAAGGGGGCCGCGCTGGATCTGCTGTCCGCGATCGGCTGCCGCCCCGCAGCGCGTGGGTGCAGCGGGGGATCTTATCTTAGATGGAAGCTTTGGGGATTCGTGCCCTCGATGCTTTCGGGCAGGGTTGTCCCCCGCGGAGCTGCGGGCGCGCGGCCTGCGTCGCGCGGGGCGTGATCGATCTCAAATTGATTTCGTCGCGGTGTCTCTCGGGCCCCAGGGGGTTGGGAAAGCCGCTGGCATCTCGGACGTTTGGTCGGGGAAGCTGCTCGCTGCCAAAATGGGCCGCAGGCCCGTGGTTGGACATCTGGCGCGGCAGCGCTGACCCAGGGGATCTGGGCATTATGTGCGCCAGACGTCTTCCTGAGACTTCGTTTGCTGACAATGCCGTGAGAGATTCTTCCCAAGAGAACATGGCGAAACCAGAAGTCTTGAGTCAGCCCTTGCGAGCGCATGAAGATGTTCTCTTTCAGGTGGCCAGGCTGCGCCGCGACTGGGATGGCAGATCCGCCGTGGCTCCGAAAGCAGCGTGTAGGGCTCGTTTGAAACAGCTGCGTTTCAGGCTGCGGGTGGAATTGGATCCCGGGGGCCGGGGGATCATCATCAAGGCTATCTGGGCTGGGGTCCGGGAGTTGCGGCGCCTGCGAGATGGCGCGAAGTTGCTGATGATGAAGCGGGGGGCAATTCAGGGCAGGTTCGCGCCCGTTTCCTTCCATGTCGACGGGCGGACCACGCGCGATAGGGAGGAGTGGTTGGAGGGGGCCTTAGCTTTTGGGCAGGGGCGATTTGGGGGCATTTCGAATTCCATCGAACATCAAACTTTTCGAATTGCAGGTCTGACAGCCGCTGCAGGGGGCACTGGGCCACTCAGCAATTCAGATGTTTTGGGGTGCTCTCCAGGCCGCTGCTGGGGCAACTCCAGGCGGGGCAGCTGGGGCCGACGGGGGCCCGACCGAGGTCTGCAGGTCCTCGCCGTTCTTTGCCCTAGCAATGGTACGTGACTTCTTCGAGGAGTTGAGAGGTGACTTGTCTCATGTTTCTACGTCGACATATTGGGGGATATTCGGCAGCTGACTTCAATTGCGTGGCGCGGGAGATCTTTTACATTGCTGAGGAGTGGAACTTCTCGGTATTGGTGTCTGGTCAAGACGTCGCCATCGCTTTTGACTCCATGCCCCACCAGATGATACATGACTCCTGATTAGCGCGGGGGCTTTGCGATTGGGGCGCCGCGCTCGTCGCGCGCGAGTTGCGCGATATCCAGGCCGCCATGTCTCTGCCGCAGGCCGGAGATGCAGCGCGCCTTTCCTTTTATCGCGGTGGTAAGCGAGGGGGCGTGGAGACGCCTGACCAGTGGAACGCCATCGTTCAGCATGCGATCGAACCGATTGTCATGGAATGGGAAAGTCTCGGTATGGGATTTTCTTTTCTTTTGGGGGCGGGGGCGCAGAGTTGTGCATCGGCCGCGCTGTCTGGGCAGACGACGTCTTTCTGTTTGCGACCAATGGGGAGATGATGCAGTGCATGATTCGTGACCTTCAAGAACGCATTTTCGGCTGCAGTCGACAGCGCCGGGGAAAGGTACTTCAAGTGGAAGCCGTCGTCGCTGGAGGCGCTGGCCGGTGGGCCCGGCCCACGGATGAAGGTGGATGGTTTGCGGTCGGGCCAGGGGGCGACATCTTGAGATACAACCGGTTGAACACTTATCATCATGCCTACCGGTGTGATCTCGCACTGCTTTATTTCGACCGTGCGCTGGTAATGCGGTCGTGCTGGTGGTTGTGCTGGTGGTTGTGCTGGTGGTCGTGCTGGTGGTTGTGCTGGTGGTTGTGCTGGTGGTCGTGCTGGTGGGTGTGGTGGTTGTCGTGCTGGTGGTCGTGGTTGGTGGAGGTGCTGGTGGTCGTGCTGCTGGTCGTGCTGCTGGCCGCTCTGGTGGAGGTGCCGGTTGTCGTGCTGGTGGTCGTGCTGGTGGTTGTGCTGGTGCTTGTGCTGGTGGTTGTGCTGGTGGTAGGTCGTGCTGGCGCTCGTGCTGGTGTCTGTGCTGGTGGTCGTGCTGGTGGCTGGTGATGCTGGCTGTCGTGCTGTTGGCTGGGCCTGCTGGTCTCCCTCGTGCTGGTGGTTGTGCTGGTTGTTGTGCTGGTGGTCGTGCTGGTGGTCGTGCTGATGGCCGGTCGTGCTGGTGGTCGTGGTTGGTGGAGGTGCTGGTGGTCGTGCTGGTGGTCGTGCTGGTGGTCGTGCTGGCGGTTGTGCTGGTGGTCGTGCTTGTGGAGGTGCTGGTGGCCGTGCTGGTGGCTGGTCGTGCTGGTGGTCGTGCTGGTGGTTGCGCTGGTCGTCGTGCTGGTGGTTGTGCTGGTGGTCGTGCTGGTGGATGGTAGTGCTGGGGGTGCTGGTGGTCGTGTTGGTGGTCGTGCTGGTTGTTGTGCTGGTGGTCGTGCTGGTGGCTGGTCGTGCTGGTGTTCGCGCTGGTGGTCGTGCTGGCCCCCCGCTCCTTCCCTGCGCTCCCCTCTCCTTGCACCCGTGCCCCCCCCACCCTGGGCGCGCCTCTCCTTATTCCGACCGTGCGCCCCCCTTTCCCGCTCCCCCCCTGCGCCGCCCATCTGTGCCCCCGTGCTCTCTCCGTTCTCCCCGGGCTCCCGCGCTCCCGCTTTCGCCATATTTCGACCGTGCGCCCCCCCGCCGCTCTTCCTTTGCGCCCCCCTCTCCTTGCACCCGTGTTCCCCCCGCCATCCCCGGGCCCCCGCGCTCCTTCCCAGGTGCGCCCCCCCGCCGCCCCCGGGCGCCCCTTTCCTTATTCCGACCGCGCCCCCCCGCCCCCCCATCCGCTCCTTCCTTGCGCCCCTCTTCCCTTGCCCCCGGACCCCCCTCGCCCTCCCCGCGCCCCCGCGCCCCCATCCCTGAGCGCCCCCCCGCCGTCCCCGGGCGCCTCCTCTTGTTATTCCGACCGTGCGCCCCCTCCTCGCTCACCCCCTGCGCCCCCGCCCTTTCGCTCTCGCCCCCCCCCGACCCTCCGCGGGCCACCGCCTTCCTTCCGTGCCCTCCCCCCGCCCTCCCCGGGCCGCCCGCGCCTTATTCCGACCGTGCGCTCCCCCTCCCTCGCTCATCCTTTGCGCCCTTCTCCCTTTGCCGCCGTGCCCCCTCCACCCCCCCAGGCCTCCGCGCACCCCCCCCTCCGCGCACCCCTCGCTATCCCCGCGCCCCCCCCCTCCCCCCCCCCATCGATTTATTCCGACAGTGCGCCCCCCCTCCCCCGCTCATCCCTGCGCTCCTCTCTCTTTGCCGCCGTGCTCCCCGGGCTCCCGCGCCCCCCCCCCCCCTCCCCCGCGCGCCCCCTGCCTTCCCCGGGCCCCCTGCCCCGCGCGCGCGAATTGCACATCTTCTGAAGCCGTTGCCAGAGATCCCAGCGCGCCCTGACCTGCAAGCGCCGGGGGGGATTCTGCCGAGGGAGAGGGCTACCCGCGCGCTTCTCTCCGTAATCGTGTTGGCTCCACCATGCCGCCCTCCTCCCTCGCCATCCCTGGCTTTCTCCATCTCCGGTGGGCCCGCGTCGTCATTGTGTGATCCTTGGCGCGCGTGCCCCTTGTTTTGCCGGGGCATTTCTTCGATTGCCATGGCTCCGCGCGCGCGTCCTACCTCCGCAATTTGGGGGGGGGGGGGGGGCGAGGGGCGTTATTTCAAACGCAGGGTGGCGCTCGGCAGTCCCAGCGTGCTTTTTTCTAAAAGAATCGGGGCGTTTCACGACGCGACGGCACTGATCGCGCTGTGCAAGTGCAGGTTTATTCCAGGCCGCCCGGCGGTGGGGGCTCAAGATACCACGGCTGATTTTAAGGATGAGACGGCAACCTGGGGAAAGCGCATTCAGATGCAACGAGAGGACAGCACGGAGGATCGAGAGGTGGTTTGTGCATCTGGATTTGAAGACTTTGCCGGGGCGCATTTTCAAGTCGGTCTTCAAAGCAGTTTGGAGATATGATTGCCTGGTAGTGGGGGGCGGCGCGTTGGCATGCCTGTCTGTCAGATCATATAGGGGCACTCGTTGGTGGGGGGCGTGCAGGTGTTCGTCGCGAAGCGGAAACGAAACGGAGCCGCAGTGGGCGGGGGGCAACCTCGTGGGAGAGACCGTTCGTCGAGGTATGGGGCGCAGTCTGGCGAGACAGGTTGGTCACGTATCGTTCAGCAACTGCGCGGAACAACCTGTTCCCAGATCTGTGTTCACAGGTTTTTGGGCGGCGGGGGCTTCCGTTGCTGCGGGCAGGAGAAGCCCGGCCTCGACCTCCGCTCAAACGTATCAAACTTGCCTCGGATGCTGACGCGCCCCCTCCATTTCTGCAGCTGGACAAGGAGTTGGCGTGGAACGGGCCCCCCCGGCGCTTGTGGATCCAGGCCGACAACCAACTGCTGTCGCAAGTGTTCTCTGGGAAGGCCGCGGACGAGTCGGCGGCCGTGCGACCGTTATTTGCCAGAATCGGACGGCGTCTTCGTCAGCTGCTACATGGCCATTTTTCACCGCGGACCATTGTAGTCCCATTCGTCGAGTGGGACCAGCGCAAGTTCAATTCAATAGCAGGTCATCGTGCGAACGTTGCCTTGGATGCGTGTTCAGATTGGCAGCTGCAGAATTTCGATGCAATCTCCAGGACGAAGGGCCGCTTGATCAACATCCGGTTGAGTTTCGTCGGCGCCCTCCGGGGCGGCGGCTGCGGTGCTGGAGGTGTCGTCGCATGGTCGCGCGCAGCAGGCGGCGGCAAGTATTTTGTTTACTGGGTCCGCAAGAATTGTGGTATGATTGAGTGCTCTTTCTTGGCTGAGACGCTGGCTTTAGAGTGGTATCTGGGCGTCTTCTGTGCAATCGTGGTGGACGAGTGACACTGTGAGTGGCAGTGGGCAGGCTTGGATGCGCGCATGTCGCATCGTTCCCAAACCCTTAAGCAAGCAAGAACGCTTCAGAGTTGTCGTTCGTGGAACAGCTGTTTCGCCGTGCTCAGTTGGCCGAGTGCCGCTGCAAGCGCATGCTGCTTCGCGCGGGCGGCCAGATCGATGACATCTTACATGATGAGTTATTGTACTTGGGCGTTTGCGAGACGCGGGGCTAGTTGATGCTTTATCCTCTCCTTGAGGAGTTCGTCGCATCGCAGCTGCACCGCGAGTCGACGATCGCAAAGGGGTCCAGGAAGCCAGCCAGGTGAGGAGAGACTGCAGGCTGGCCAGGCCTCGCACCAGCAGTGGCCTCCGCCGCCGACGGCGCTCGCGGATGCGTCTGGAGGTGCACGGCCGCCCGCCAAGGGCAAGGGTAAAGCAGAGAGGGCTGCCGTCAGGGCCGCCGCCGAGGCCCAGGAGGTTGCCGCGGCAGCGGCAGTCGCGGCGGCCCAGCGGTCTTGAAGTGCCAGGCGGCTGGGGTCCCGTTCAGTCGCCGTCATCAGGGATGCCAGTAACTCACGAGCTACTACCTCTGATTTTGTCCTCTGGTTCTGGGTGCCGCGTTGTCCGACGTCGTCGCCGTGTGCGTCGGCGCTGGCAGAGCTCGGTTAATTTGGCTGTTGAATGCTTGGATGAGATGTACGGTTGCACAATTCATCCTCCGCCTGGTCTTGAGGTCTCAGAGGCCCAGAGTCTGAGCGTGAAGCTTCTTTCCGGCACCTGTCGAGCTATGCCGCCTCCTCCTTGCGCGGCCGCGCAAACCCTGGCGGAGCTTGGCGGCGTTTGCCCTGGCTACTCAGACTTTGACCGTAGCCGCAGCTTCCAGCCTGACTTGGTCTCATTGCCCAACGTGGGCGGCCTGGCCGACGGCGAGCAGGTGCTGTCCGGACAGGACCTTCAGCGCTGGAGGTCTGTATCGACTAACTTGCGGACTTGGCAGCAGCTCGACCGCGACCGCATGCGCCATTCGACCTTAAGGTGATCCTGCGCTGGTCAAGGACCAGGCGCGCTACGCTGACTTCGCATATTCTTCATCGCGAAAAGGTCGGCAGGCTGCGTGTGATTCTGGGCGCCAGAGCAGCCGACATGCTGTTTGAGGAGCCCGCCCACTCGAGGTTGCTCACGCCAGCTTCTTTGTCCCCAGTCAAGATCGGAGTCGCGGATGACTTCGTCCTCTCGCCGATTGATGTCGACACTACCATCTACCGCTGCAAGGCACCTCCCGGGGTGTCGGACTGGTTCGCGCTATCTCGCGTCTCAGCACGGCAGCTTCATCCTGTCGATGGAGACCTTTGCGCTCGTGCTTGCATCAGCGCCTCCGCCTACGTCGCGGCGCGCCTGGAGGTCATGGCGATGGGGTGGTCTTGGGCGCTATCCTCTTGCACGGGGTGTCTAGAGCTCCGACCACTTTATTCCGCGTCGCACGCACGCCCCCCCCCGCCTCTCCCCCCGCGCCCCCAGCGCCGCAGTGGAACCCCCGCTCCGCAGCCCTCTGCCCCGAGCCCGCTCCCCGTCCCCAGCGCCCCAGCGGGGGCCCCGCCCGTCGCCGCCTCCGCCGCGGGCGTTTGTATTCCGCGGCGCGCGCCCACCTTCCCCCGGTCTTCCCCCCGCGACCCCAGCGTTGCACAGTGGGCCACCCGCTCCGCGGCCCTCTGCCCCGAGCCCCCCCGCGTCCTCAGCGCCCCAGTGGGGGCCCCGCCCATTGCCCTCTCCGCCGCAAGCGCTTTATTCCGCGTCGCACGCCCACCCCCCCCCGCTCCTCCCCCCGCGCCCCCAGCGCCGCAGTGGGACCTCCGCTCCGCGGCCCTCTGGCCCGCGCCCCCCCGCGCCCCGTGGGGGCGCCGCCCATTGCCCCCTCCGCCGCGAACGCTTTATTCCGCGTCGCACCCCCCCTCCCCCCGCTCCACCCCCCCGCGGCCCCAGCGCCGCAGTGGGCCCCCCGCTCCGCGGCCCTCTGCCCCGAGTTTCCCCCGCGCCCCCAGCGCCCCAGCGGGGGCGCCGCCCGTTGCCCCCTCCGCCACGAACGCTTTATTCCGCGTCGCGCGCCCACCTCCCCCCGCCCCTCCCCCCGCGACCCCGGCGCCGCAGTGGGCCCCCCCGCTCCGCGGACCTCTGCCCCGAGCCCCCCCGCGTCCTCAGCGCGCCAGCGGGGGCCTCGCCCATCGCCCCCTCCGCCGCAAACGCTTCATTCCGCGCCGCGCGCCCCCCCCCCCGCCCCCCCCCCACCGCGCCCCCAGCGCCGCGGTAGGGCCTCCGCTCCGCGGTCCTCTGTTCCGAGCCACCCCGCGCCCCCGACGCCCCAGTGGGGGCCCCGCCCATCGCCCCCCTCCGCCACGAACGCGCTGTATTCCGCGTCGCACACCCACCTCGCAATTATTCAACAAGTGGCACGTGTGTGCCCAGGCTCATACAACAAGCTGAAGGGGCGTTTGAAGCAGGAGTGACATGCAACAGCGAAGTCGCACTCGAGCGCAAGTGGGGTTGCCACACCTTGCGATGTGTAGGAGGCCCGACTTGGATACCAAAAGAGACTCCAGGAGGCCCCAGGATTGTGAGTGTTGTGTGTGTGTGTGTGTGTGTGATGTGTGCTTTGTGTGGTGCGTGCTTTTTGTGCGTTGTCGTGTGTGTGTGTGTGTGTGTGTGTGTGTGTGTGTGTGTGTGTGTGTGTGTGTGCGTGCGTGCGTGCGGTGTGTGTGTGTGTGTGTGTTATGTTTGTCTAGCGTGTGATGTGTTGGGCGTGATTTGTGTCTCTGTGTGTGCATGTAGTTCTGAAGCCCCAGGAGGCCCCAGGAGGCCCCAGGCGGCCTCAGCAGGCCCAGGAGAACTCCAGGAGGCTCCGAGGCGGGGTCTGGGGTACCAGAAGGTCCAGAAAGCCCAGGAGGCCCCAGGAGGTTCCAGGAGGCCCCCAGGAGGCTCCGAGGAGGGGTCTGGGGCTCGATTTTGGGAGGATGTCTCAGGCGAAACCGCCATTCTCTGAGAATCGGGGTCAACATTATTGAAATTACCATGTGTTTTTGAAGGTTTTATGTTAAAATGTTGAAATTCCCATGTGTTTTTGGACCCTGACGTCACGATCTGCGTGAGGGGTGCCACGGATTTTCAGAATTTCGAGGATGTCCCGAGCGAAACGGCCAGACAAATCGCGGACGACGTGCGCATTAATCGCCTCTGAGCTCTACTCCCTCGGAGAGGTGCGTATGAGAATATGAATGCTATTCTCCTTTTTCCCTTGATGACGTCTTGGGAATATTCGCCCCCCCCCTTCTCGCGTATTGTTTTTTACGCGCAGGTTTCCCCGGGGTTGGGTTTTCGCTTGCATTTTTTGTTTTTTACCTAACAGCTTTTGCTGATAGATTTCTAGTGGTGTCAAAAGAGAGCATCATGACTCCTCAGGGGGGTCTGGGCGGGTGCCGGGGAGGAGAACCGGGAATCGTTTTTCGCCAACAGTCACGCACTTCGTGCTCTTCGACCTCCCAGAACTCCATTCCCAGGACACATTCTGGAGAACCGGGAACAGAGCCGGGCTCGCTTTTCGCCAACAGTCACACACTTCGTGCTCTTCGACCTCCCAGAACTCCATTCCCGGGCCACTTTCTGGAGAAACGGGAACAGAGCCGGGCTTGTTTTTCGCCAACAGTCACACACTTCGCGCTCTTCGACCTCCCAGAACTCCATTCCCGGGCTACATTTTGAGTGGCCGGAGCCAACTGTAGGCCACTTCGTGCTCTTCGAGTGCCCAGAACTCCATTCCCGGGCCACATTTTGATGCTGATGCAGAGGCTGAGAATGGTGATGCTGATGCTGAGGCTGAGGCTGAGGCAGGCAGGCTGAAGCTGATGAGGCTGAGGCAGGCTGAGGCAGAGGCCGAGGCTGAAGGCAGGCTGAGGCAGACGCTGAGGCAGGCTGAGGCTGAGGCAGGCTGAGGCTGAGGCTGAGGCTGAGGCAGGCTGATGCTGAGGCAGGCTGAGGCTGAGGCTGAAGCTGAAGGCAGACTGAGGCTGAGGCAGGCTGAGGCAGACGCTGAGGCAGGCTGATGCTGAGGCAGGCTGAGGCTGAGGCTGAGGCTGAGGCGGATGCAGGCTGATGCTGAGGCAGGCTGAGGCACAGAGGCTGAGGCTGAAGGCAGACTGAGGCTGAGGCTGAGGCAGGCTGAGGCTGAGGCTGAGGCAGGCTGAGGCTGAGGCTGAGGCTGAGGCAGGCTGAGGCTGAGGCTGAGGCAGGCTGAGGCTGAGGCTGCAGGCTGAGGCTGAGGCAGGCTGAGGCTGAGGCTGAGGC
>CAUYUJ010014383.1:0-70000 GCA_963575745.1 Prorocentrum cordatum | reverse complement strand
CTCGAGAGCCCATCGGAGGCGAAAATGCGAGAAGGCACAACATATTGGTTGTCTTTAGGTTTTTGATGGATATTGGCCTCTTGGGCGGGTCCTCGGAGGCCTCGGACAGCACGTGAAACCATCTTGGGCCATCTTGGACGTTGCTGTGCGTCGCCCCCCCGCCCCCCCCCCCCCCTTCCCGTCCAAACGCGTGGTGTGTGTGGGGAAGGTAAACCTCCCGAGCAGGGGCAGGATGGAGGTTGAAAAAAAAGAAACGCCCTAGACCACTTGTTCCCAGAGGGCTCTGGGACTCCCGTTGTCCAGCTGGGCCCCAAATAGGTGTCAAATTCAAGATGCCACCATGATTGAGAATGACGTCTATCACCGATTTGGGATATTCGTAGCAGCAGCCATATTGGCACCAGCGTATAATGTAGCAATGGCCCTCTGGGTTTGCGCCTGCCCAGACGGACCCTTGAAACGCCCGAGCACATTGGGGCCAAGCGGTCGAGGACTACGGCGCGATATCCCCCGCTTGCCTGCAGAGCAATGGTTGACAGATGCGCTCAGGTCCCAGGGGGTAGACCCAAATAACGTCATGGGCTATCATCGTTCAAGTTGCGAGTGGAACGTCATTTTCTTGGCTCGGATATCCAACGAGAGTTGCGCATATTATGAAAACGCGATGTCGTTGTTGAGCCCCGAAGTTCTCCGGATGCAGAAATACCGGGTGAACCCGATTGACATATGCGAATTGCGCGTCGAAGAGATACCTATACTCAGAAACGATATCGTTGTCACGCACAGGCGAGAGTTCAAGACCCAGGGCGCCCTGGGCCAAGCCAGAAAAGCAGCATCGAAACCGTTGTGCATTCCAGTATGGTTGACCGACATGAGCAACGAGCCCACGTCGTTGGGTTCAGTCGCGGAGGTATTGCACCGATGGGGCGTGCAAGGTGTCACGTGTGCATTGGCGATGCCGTTTCCCGTCGCTTTAATTAATAATATCCAAATTGGCTGTGCTGATACGCTGGCATTACCGTGTGAGCGGGATCAGGGTTGCTCGTCAAGCTCGCCCACCGGGGCCCTTAGTTGGATGGCCACATCATGATAATCCAGTTTGGTTGTTTGCGAGGTGCCACAAAATACAAGATTGTGTTCAGACTCGTAACTTGACAAGTGATGCCCTAGAGTCTGCTGCGAGGCTGTTGATGGGGTGGGCGCCAGCTATCGTGGGCACACATGGCGAGGACTGCCGATCATCGTTGGTCCCACTGGTCTCGAATCGTACTGCTTGGTCGTCGCAGCTGAAGTTGGGCGAGCAGAATGTTCATCCAAAGATGACAGATGGTGGTCGCAAGTTTGCGCGCGATTCGCTGCGCCTGTGGAGTACATTCGGCTGTGCAACTTCGTCAAAGGCGGGCCGTCCAACTTGGTCAATGTTATGATGCGCTGTCTGCGCTTGGAGTTGCCCCCAGCCTTGCACCGTGCATTCATCGATGCTTCTGGTAGCCTTCCCCGGAAGCCCCCAAGCAAATCTACTTTGCAACGCGCGGAATTTCACTTAGACATGGCCTTATGCTTGATTGAGAGGCATCGATCCATGTCCAGCAGCAGCAATGTCGTGCGGTACAGCTGGTCCGATAGCAGTTTTCTTTTGGGTTTTGATTGGTTGTGGTCGCAGTGCCGTGAGATTGACAAGTCCAAGCTTCTGGAGACGTTCGATGCTGTTACCCGCTTATCAGAATCAGTTTCAGAGTTCGTTGCATCGATCGCTCATTCAAGCGACGACGAAGAGGTGATCGGGGGGGCACTAGAGGGGTGGGGCATATGAAGAATAGTATCCAGCAGTATCGCAGTTAACGTGAGGCCAGCGCCAATGCGCCAATACTGCCCGCCAAGTAATCACTTGCAATAAGTTGCAACGACAAACTCAATATCACATGCAATGCATGACAAGTTGCGTTGCGTGGAGTGAAAAGGGCAAGTAGGCAAATGATGGAGACCGAGAGGTGAGGGTGGGGGGTGGGATGAGAAGCCAAAACCTTTTTTTTTTTTTTTGTTTTGTTTTTTTTTTTTTTTTTTTTTTTTTTTTTGTTTTTTTTGTTTTTTTTTGCTTTTTTTTTTGTTTTTTTTTTTTTTGTTTTGTTACGATTCATTGTTTCTCTCTCTTCTCTGTTGTGTACATTATATATATACATATATATATGTTCAAGCATATCTAAAACGGGGGGATTGTATGTATATTAATAATATATATATATATAGTACGGGCCTCAGGTCGACGCATTTTCGCGTCGCTGCGATCGCGGGGCGTCGTGGGACTCTCCACTCTCCACTCTCGAGCTTCAATGATCGACGAGTTACGCCGTAAACACATCGCGAACAGGAGTGCCGAACCCCAACCTACTTTAAACGCCTTCCTACTTCATGTTTCTACCTACTTCTTTCGACCGACACCCTGGTGCCCGAACTTCCAGGGCCCTTCCTGGGTCCGAGCGCGCCAGTTTTCCGAGCCGCGTCTGGCCGTGGCCCTGGCGACGAGAGGCCCCCGCGCGAAGTGCGACGAGCTGGGTCCTCCGTAGTCAGTTTGGCTCAAAGCCACTTCGTGGCCGTTTTGGCGCCATACATCGCCCCTTGCGAGGAGCACCGCGGCACCGCCCTTCGAGGAAGAAATAACGACATAAACGTAAACTTTCGGAGGTCCGCACGGATTTCTTCGATCGGCGGTAGGCCCCCCCCTCCCCAGCGCGCGGAGCGCGCCAGGGGCGGCGCCAGAGGCGCCGATGGGGGGGCCGCCGGGCCCAGCGCCGATCCAGGAAATCCGCGCGAGCCTCCGCAAGTTCAATGTTTATGTCGTTTTTTCGTCCTCGAGCCCCTGTCGCTGCCCGCGCCGCCATGTCGGCGCGCCTCGAGATCTTCCTGCGGCCGCGCTCGCGCTCCCGGAGGCCAGCGCGGCCTGGTCGCACCACCGACTCCAGCCTCGGCGTGGCCAAGATTGTGGCCAGCGACTTGGACGACTACTCCATCCTCGTCGGCGTGGCTGGCGGCGACGTGGACGCGGGCTCGAGATCCTTCGGCGACTCCAGCGCCGTGACGGACTCTAGCAAAGACGACGCCTCCATCTTCGGCGTGGCTGGCGACGACGTGGGCGCGGACTCCCTCGGCGTCTCCAGCATCGTGGCGGACTCCAGCGGGGGCGACGTTGTGGACGACTCCATCGTGGACTCCGCGGACTCCCTCGGCGGCGTCTCCGGCACTGTGGCGGGCTCCAGCGACGACGATGTGGTGGACGACGCGGCTTGCATCGACGAAGAATGGGAACCCTGCTGGCGTTCGCCGTCGTGTGAGTGGTCCAGCCCGTCCGACCCGACTGACGTGCCATGCGATGACTACAAGGAGAACCCCGACGAGTGCGAGGTGGTGGGCGACTTGTTAGAGAAGCGGAGGCGCTGGCTGCAGGAGGAGCCGCGCCCACCCGCATCAGCGGCGACGTTCGCCGACGAGCCGCCCGCCGTGCACGAGGCCGACCACGAGGAGCGGCGTCTGGTGTGGCCCATGCTGCGGCGGGAGCCCATTGGCGGCCGTGGCGGCGAGACCGTGGTGCCGCCTCCAACCTTGCTGCCGCCGTTCGTGAAGTACCCATCGGACCTGAGCCTGGTCCACCTCGGTCCACCTCAGCAGGCGAGTTGCCTGAAGTTCAAGCAGTCCATGTCCATTCGGCGGCGGCCGGACGATCGGCGCGTGGTGAAGTTCGTCGGCGTGGATGTCCCATCGACGGGTGAGTCGAGGTTCGCCGACTGCGTGCTCTTGCGGCCCATTCGCAGCTTCCGCGACGTGGATGGCATCTACGGCAGCTCTGGGGCCCCGATAGTTGAGTGCGATGCATGCACGCGTCGAGTCCGCAAAGCGGATGGCGCGCTCCTGCCAGCTGTATTCAGCGAGGTGATTCAGCCCCCGAGCTCTCAGTCTCTATGCACTTTCGTGTGCGCGGAATGCCAGCCTGGCTATGTTGCCAGTCTCATCGACTGGTGCCCCATGTCTGCTTGCCTTCGCGCACAATTGGTTCAACACATGGGTCGCCCGCGGGGCCCGGCCGCCGTCGGCGCCGGCGCGCCGCGGCCGCGGCTTAGCTAGCTGCTGTAGCCTGTAGCCTGTAGCCCCTCGCTGCTCTGTCACTGTCTGTTAAAACTGTTGCTCCTCCCCTCCGATCCCCGATCCCGGCTGCAGCACGTAATTCGGCGTTCGCGCGCCTGCGAACACGCCAAAGCAATTCGCGTGGAGTAGTATTCCCTCCTCGCTCTCATGCACCCCCTCCTCTTGCTTCGGAATCGGGAGGTTGTATTTCGGCTGACACACGGTCAGGTAGGGTAGGATGTTTGCCATCGCTGCATATATCGGGCATGGTTTGTAGGGTCTTTGGGGCACGCCGTTAGGTTCGGTCGCGTCGGTGCCCATCATGGCAAAACATGAAAATCGCCATACCGTCATCAATCCCCATCGCCATCGATCGTCGCCATCGTCACCATCGATCGTCACCATCGTCACCATCGATCGTCACCATCGTCACCATCGATCGTCACCATCGTCACCATCGATCCTCACCATCGTCACCGTCGATCGCCCCCCCCCCCCCCCCGAGGGACTGCGGGGCTGGGCCCTAGACGGGCTGGGCCCTTTCTGCAGCACCCGAAGAGGTTAGTTTTCAGGCCTGAAGTTGAAGCGCCAAGGGGTAACACAGAAAGGTAACCTTTGCCCTCGATCCGTGTAACCGTTGCACGTTCCCCATCCTTCGCCCCCCGCCATCGCGCCGCCTCCCCTCCCCCAGGAAAGAACGCTGCCGATCGTTCAGATTGAAGGTTGAAAGGTCGAACGACCCACGCACATGTTAAAGCAGGTATCGCATCTCGCGTCTCGCTGTCCACGTCCGAATCCCAGCCCGCCGTTCCCTTTTCCGTACCTCTGCCCAGTTCAGTGGAGATCGTGGCAGGCTTGGCTACGCAGCACTGGGGATATTGCCGAAGGCCGAATGGCTGCCCTACCTGCGGAGTATACGTGCGAACATTCGTGAATACATTTTCCCTCCAATGGCAATGGCATCAGGACACTTGGGCATTGAATTGTTTAACACCTCCTCCGTTACCGTAAGCCTTCAGTTGCTTGGACAGGAAACAGGGATCGGGGTCCTTGCGGATCCACGAAGAGGGAGGGAGGGCCCCGGGCGGCCAGAGGAAGGCAGGAGTAGAAGGGGGGGCGGCTCGGCGGAGGAGGAAGAGTACTCACCAGGAAGGGGAGGAGGGAGAAGGAAGGATGAGCAGGAGACTGGAGGACTGAAGTCTTACTAACTTACTTACAACCGCCCCCCGCCCCGCCGCCCCGAGGACACCGGAGTTTGCAGGACAAGGTGGCGGTGGAAGCTTTCAAATACCGCATGCATACTGACTTGAATGTTCCTTTGGCCACAGTCTCGGAATCGATCTTGTCTCAGACTGGAGATTTAGGGACCGAGATCGGCATCCCACACTTCCGACTGAAAAGCTACGAGGATGTGCTTCCAGCCTGGATGTCCTCACAGCCGTTAGTGCCAGACCTTGATGATGTGGACAAGGCTGCTGATTCACCAAGTGCAGGACATCTCATGGATGTTAGGAGTCCGAGTTCTCTGTTTGTTGGCGACGTGGACGGGCCTGAGTTGGAAATTGAGCGTAGCCCGAGATCGACATGCAGCCTCGGGCCTGACATGGAAGATTGTCTACCAGGGGTACCGCCACCACCGCCGCCACCCAATGACGACTTTGCTTTTCTGACCGCCCGGGAGTCCGATGATAGTGGCACATTGCTTTTTCAGCCCAACAGCTTCGCCATACCAGGCTTGCAGCACATAGTGAGCAACTTGACGAGGGCGGCCCATGAGAGTCTAGAGTGGTGGAAGACGTTTTTTGATATCCTCAAGAACTTCGAGGCATTCTTGAATGTACCAGAGAGGAGGGACGGATTCCGGTGGACATGTTTGCGTGGTCGCTCTTTTGCCAATCGCGATTATTTGTTCCAGAAGTTCACCATGCGCTTATACGAGGCCAGGTGGCACGAGGTTGCAAAATTCTTGGCCAAGCTCCTTCGCTCACTTCCAACACTAGTCCAAGCGCGGGACGAGGCGCTGTGCATGAGCGGCGAGGACGTCCACGGCAATGCGCACAGAGCCGAGCAAGCCGCTGCCCAGGAGAGGCAGGAAGTCAAAGAGGGCTTCATCAAGTTCAACCCCAGCAAGATGACTGACGCATTGAAGAATCCCAAATTCTTGGTATATTGCCATATGGCCGTGGTGGTCGACAATATTCCCAGCGCGCTGGCTAGGGCATCAGAGGATTGCATTTGCCGCGCGGCATTGTTGGCTGGAAAAAATGAAAACAGAATACATCCATCAGAAAATGATGCAGGAACATTTCACTGGAGATACTACTTGCTTAATGGCTGGGAAAGTTATACCCGAACTTGTTGGCGGCTGGTTGGGGCGCGTGCTCGAGGACGTCGCCAGCTCCCAAGAGCAAGAACTGCAACGAGTCTCATGCAAAGGAGTTCGGGCATGCACCGGGGACGAAATGGCTTTCGTAACGAATGAGTTCAGCGTTGCTAAATGTCACATTATTTTCGAATTGCGCTTGAAAGCAGCATGCATTCGACAGTTGCCAATCATGTTAGCAGGGCTTGCACAAGTGATTGCCACCGGCGCCCGTAATATTGCAAACGAAGCTATCGAACAATTCAACAAAGACCCGAGGCAAGTAGTCCACGATCCAATCACATGGAAGCTCATGCGCGAGGATTCCCCATTCAGGATTGACCTGAACAAGTTTGCAGAAGGCGCGCCATTCAACACCTTGTCTACTTTGTTTCAACTTCAAGTTGCATGCTTTCGATTTTACGCTTCAGTGGAAACTACAATCGAAGAGAAACATGCCAGGGTGACGCTGGCGAAGCGTATTCACCACATAGGCCCTGTTCGAGCATCTGTAGCCAATCGGCTTCCTTTGCTCGAGCGCTTGCTGAGCCGCGACCACGATTGCAAAATATAACTTGACAGCAAAGCGCAGGCGCGCGGACAGAGATGACAAATTGATGCAAGCAGATCGGATAGCATGGACTCCAGATTCATTGAGGAAGCGTTTTATGTATGTTCATTTGGTCAGACATGCAAGGCCAGGGAAGTTCTACAGCCTGCCGCGATCATCTTTGGAGTTTGCCTCGCTGAGTTCCCATTTGCCGGAGCCTGCGTCCAAACGCTCAAGAGCATCTGCGCAGGCAGCCGGCACTTTGTGCGATCAGGGCGGGGACATGCTGCCAGACGTGGAGCCGGAGCAGGATGTGCCACATGCAGTTGGGGACATGGTCGTGCTCAAGATGGCTTGCCCGAGTGCCGGAAGGAAAAAGGTTGCGCCAACAGCGGTCGGCGCTGGCGGCAAGCTCAGGCAATCCACCCTCGCGTTCACCATCCAGCGCATCTGTGACATGCACGTTGATTCCGATTCGCTGAACGTCACGGCAACACCAGAAGGTCTCGGCGAAAAAGTCGACCCAGTCATGATCACGGATTCTTTCTCTCAGGTTGTTTCATTGGATTCGCTGGACAAGGATGTGAAGCATTGGTCCCAGAGCGGGGCAGCGTGGACTCTGGTAGATGGAATCGTGGGTTGCAGCTCCAGCGACGTCAGCGATATCCTGAGCGCTCTGATCGATTGCGGCGCCTACCCTGGGAAACATAAAAGTGAGGGGTTCTGCCCTCGCGAGGGCCAA
The DNA here is from genome assembly GCA_963575745.1 of Prorocentrum cordatum. Taxonomy (NCBI): domain Eukaryota; class Dinophyceae; order Prorocentrales; family Prorocentraceae; genus Prorocentrum; species Prorocentrum cordatum. Next base: position 62,230 of record CAUYUJ010014383.1, on the reverse strand, counting down.
TTGACTGTGCCCCACTGTCTCAGCAACGCAGGGCCCATCGCGCAACACATCCGGTCTGGCAGATGGTTTCTTACGGAGAGCGGCGTGAAGGAGGCGGCGCCTAGGAGGAGGAGGGCAGGAGAGCAGGGGGGGGGGAGAGGAGGGGTGGCGGGGGCGAGGGGAGAGACTCAACGATTCACGATCAACGAAAGAGAGAGGAGAGAGGGGTGAGGAGGAGGAGGCGGAGTAGGAGGAGGAGAGCTCCTGAGGAGAGGAGGCAGTTAGATGATGAGCCTGAGTCGCCTGAGGAGCAGGGGGAGCATGGAGACTGAGACTGAGACTCCTCGCTGTCGCACTGTCGCGCTGTCCTCGCTCCTGACTCCTAGCCTCCTCCTGTCCAGGAGTCCTCCTCTCTTTAATTGAATATTTAATCCTCCATCCTCCATCCCTCCGCCGTCTTGCTCATTGCTCAGCTCAGCTCTCAGCTCAGCTCCGCCACCCTCCACGCCCATCACCTCAGCTCCTAAGGCCATCCTGGGTGAAGTTGTTCTCTCGCGGCCAACCAGAGTGTTCCACGTCTCAGGAGACTTGGGCGCCATGGCCCTTGTTGACCCGACGATGTACGAATTAGTCAGACCACTCGATTACCGCGGATGGGAAATGAGGCATGTATATCATGGCCTTCGGCCCATCCCGCCACCACGTCTGTTGGGGGGGCACTGGGCGTCTTGAAGGGGGGAGTCTTGGCGACGGTCTTCGGGCTGGTAGGTTTGGGGGGCTTGACTGGTTTTGGTGACTGGACTGGTTTTTGGGGCGTGACTGGGTCTTGGTGCTTGGCTGGTTTGAGGCTTGAGGGGCTTGGCTGTTTTTTTGGGGCGGCTTCTAGGCTCGCCCTGGTGTCTGTCCTCGTGGACTGCGGGCGCGTGGCTCGTGGCTCCGGCCAAGGTGGTCTAGGCCAAGACATTTTGAAGTTTTGAGGACTCGTGGGGCCTCTCGGGGACCTCTGCTGGGCCTCCTGGAGGCCCCTTAAGACCCTCGTGGGGCTTCGCGAGGGCTTCTCTCAGGCCTCTTAGCTCCTATGAAGCGCTCCACTCAATGCCCTGGCGCGCTTCGCGACACGCGGCAGGGCGGCGGATCATCCCACGCGGGTATGTGAAGGGGGCACCCTTGCATTATTACGCTGGACCAGGGAGCGTCGTGGAATATTTCAAGGCACTGCTGACTGCCGAGGACACTCCTGGGATTGTGTGACTCCAAGCCTTAAGAGGTTGGCGCCCCCCGTGGGCCCGTGGGCCCCCGCCCCCCGCCTTGCGCTTTGGCCTCGCGTTTGCACAGCTCGGTGACGCGTCCCGCGCATGCGCTTCCAACCTCCTCTCCTCGCCCCTGCACCTTCCCTCCCCGCTCTTGCTTTTCACCCGTCCTCGTTCTCCTCCTGGAGGGGGAGGGGGGGGGCGTGGCGGGGCGGCGCCGGAGAGTCTCGCCGGCAGCATGCCACGCTCGCGACTCGGCCCCGCGAGAGTCGCCAGACGTTTTCGGATGCCCCGTGGAGGTGCGAAGGGAAAGGAAGAGGTGGGCTCCGCGATCCGTAGCTCACACTCTTCTCGGGCTCCACTCAGGGCCCTCTTGGGCCGCTCTTGGGGGAACAACGACCATTGATTTTCCATGGGAGAATGCGCACCCAACGAAGCGTAACTCACCCTCTTCTTGGGCTTCTCCTGGGGCCCTCTTGGGCCCCCCCTTGGGGAGGCAAGAACCACTGCTTTCCCAATGGGGGCGCGCGCCCAGCGAACCATAATTCACCTTCTTCTTGGGCCCCACTTGGGGCTTGGGGCCCTCTTGGGGCCCTCCCATGCGAGGGGGGCGACGACGACGGGGGCGAGGGCGAGGATCGGCGTGAGATCGGCGTGAGAAGTACACAATCTACTGACAATGAGAGACAGACAAGACACGCACACAGAGGACGAGGACAAGGACGATAACGATAAGGATAAGGAGGAGGTGGACGCGAAGGAGGAGGACCCGGAGGTCGATGGCGATGGGGAAGCAGGAGGGGGGATGAGGAGGGGGAAGAAGGGGAACGGAGGAACAGGAGGAGGACCAGGAAGAGAACTGGAACGAACTGGCCGAATGCCGAATGCGAGACTGCAGACTGCACGCGCCAAGCCCACCCGGTCCCTGGTGGACATGGGGGCGGGGGCTCGGAGGAAGGGGGGGGGGGGGCGAGGAGGGGGGGGGGCGGAGGGGCCGGCCCGGAAGCAGGAAGGAGGATAATCTGAGTTTAGTTGTTTTAAATGACTTTCGGCTTTGGCCCTGGCCCAGGACCTTTTCGCCGCTGGGGCGCAGTGCGTGCCGCGCGGCTGCGAGAAACAAGAGTACCTCAAGTTGTTGTCTGGTGAATGGGATGGAGTGCGGGGAGATGATCTCCCCATGTTGCGCGATGTTGATCTGGAGGCAGTGGGCGGCGCATTGCCTGCGCCCCCTGCCCTCGAGCTTGCTGCGCGCCCAGATCCTGGCACTGATGATGCGGAACTTACACGGCATATACTCTTGGGTTTAGAAGAATACGACGAGAGGCGCGATGATAGCCATGGTCACGATAGCAATTTTGATTGGGAGGGTGATCTTCTGTATTCGCCAAAGTCACAGGACACCGACTCTGAACTCTTCGAGCGCGAGGGCGACCATCCAACCCCCCCAGCTTCCCCTGGACTCCAGAGCTTCGAAGAGTTGCCGCCGCGCGATTTAGATTTTCCAGTATTTAGCCTTGGGCCTGGTCCTGTCGAGCCAGCGCCAGAGGTCGAGCCTGGCCATGTAGGAGCAGCGGCCGTGCCAGGGCCCCCCTGCGGGGCGGGCGAGGAGCCGCCGGATGCCCCGCTGTTGCCAGTGCCGCCACCTCCTGCGCCACCGCCTGCAGTGCCACATGACCCACATGAACGGGTGACATGGGTATATTTGGAATTGTTGGGCCCCTGGCGCAATCCCAATCCGTGGGGGCCGTTTCAAATCCACTACACCCCACCAAGCTTTGATGCCGCGCATGGCGGCTTTTCCGCCACATGCCCATTTCACAAGAAGGCAAAACGGCGCGCATGCGAGCGTTTTTTTCGCATCGCGGCCGCCTTGGATAAGGCAGCGGCCGAAACAATCCAAATGATGATTTGGTGGTGCCCCTGCGCTGAGGACTTCGCGCGGCAGAGGGGCCACGTGTCACTAGTCTTGCTGGGAGCACCTCCTCCGTTTTCTGCCCTAGAACCCAGCTGCCGCTTTGTTGCTCCCAATCCAGGCGTCGTGCAGACAGATTGCGAGCTAGACCTCGCCGAGTTTGGACAGGAGCACGCTGACAGTTTTGTGGGCGTGAGCGCCTCGTCGCTCCGAGCTAAAGCTAAGGCTAAGGCTGCGGTTGCAGCGGCCGAGGCCGCGGGCGCCAAGCCTAAGGCCAAGCCGAAGCCTAAGGGTAAGGGCTAAGCCAAAGGCAGGCCGAAACCCAGACGGACATCGGGGCCATCATCAGATTCATCAGACCCCGATGCCAGCTCGAGCAGCTCGAGCTCGAGCTCTGACTCGAGCACCAGCAGTGACTGAAAGGTCAGATCGACTGGTCTCGATTCTCTCGTTATTCTTCTTGGTCGATCGAGGTCGAGGGGGGGGGGAAAGGGGGGGGGGAGGGGCAAGCTAGGTGCGCTCGCGTCATATCAGACGTCCTACCCATCCCTCCCATCCCTTACCATTGGCGCCTGATTTTCTTCTCTCCCCTCCCTCCCCCCCCCCTCACCTCCCCCCCCCCCCCCCTCTTCCCCCCCTCTATCGCGGACGCCGTGTCGTAGCGGACCTGTGGCCTCGCCTTCGCGCGCTGTGCGTAGTGGGTGGTGTTGCACTGTGCGTGCTGCGTGCGGTGTGCGTGGTTGTCGTGGTGGTGGTGGTGGTTGGTGGTAGTGGTGGTGGTGGTGGTGGTGGTTGTGATGGTGGTGGTGGTGGTGCTGGTGGTGGTGGTGGTGGTGCTGGTGGTGGTGGTGGTGCTGGTACTGGTGCTGGTGCTGGTGGTGGTTGTTGTTGGTGGTGGTGGTGGTGGTGGTGGTGGTGATGGTGGTGGTGGTGGTGCTGGTGGTGGTGGTGGTGGTGGTGGTGGTGGTGCTGGTGCTGGTACTGGTGGTGGTTGTGGTGGTGGTAGGGGTGGTGGTGGTGGCGATGCGGCGCGGTGGTGGCGGGCGGATGGGCGCGCGAGAAAAAGACCCGCGCTGGGGCGAGAACGCGGGAGCGCGATTCGGAACGAGTCGGGGGCAGAAATGAGGCCGGCGCCTCAACGAGAGCAGCATTTTAAGAAACAATGACGCCGGCGCTTCAGCGAGAGTCGTTTCCGGGGATTTCCCGGGCATCTTGTGTGTAAAAAAACCATGCGCGGAGGGTGCGCGGCCTTCGCCCGGGCGCCATCAGGGGAAGAGGGAGAGTATATTCATATTGAGTAATTGTAGAGGGGTGGGGGGAGGGTGGAGGGCGGCTGACCGCTGACCATCTCTATCGCTCACTCTATCTCTCACTCGCACTCGCTTTCTTTTTCTCACCTCAGCACCTCGGACTCCCTAGCCTTTTTTTGTTGTTCTCTCTCTCTCTCTCTCTCTCTATCTCTCTCCCTCTCTCTCTCTCTCTCTCTCTCTCTCTCTCTCTCTCTCTCTCTCTCTCTCTCTCTCTCTCTCTCTCTCTCTCTTTATCTCTCTTTATCTCTCTTCTCGCCTCATTCTCCTCTCGAGTCTCTCCTCTCTATTCCTCTCTCTCTCTCTCTATCTCTCTAGTCTCGGCTCGAGAGTGCCCAGCACTCAGACCGCAGCCGCGACGCGAAGCGCCCCGCCTCGGAGCCAGACTCCCAGGCCTCGCGAGACCGGAGGGGTCCCAGCAGGACCCTACTGATTCGCGTCACCTCTCCCCACCAGAGCGCCCGCAGCAATGGCCCCCAGCAAGCCGGAGCGCCGTCGCTCTTCCAAGCAGCCCCCGAGCTCACGTCCTGCTGCTGAAGGGTCTCTCCTCCAACGCAAGCAGGACTGCATCGCAGCTTTCAAGCAAGCGGGGTCTGACCGCCCCACGGCCGCATACAACGGGCTTGCCGAGCTGAACGCGGATGAGCTCCAGGCCACGTACGACATGCACAAGACCAACACGAAGAAGCTCGGCAGTGCCTTGATCCGCATGTGCGCCGCCAACCAGATCAGCTACACGCTGGATCACCACCAGCGCAGCAAGCCTAAGCGCATTGGCGGTGACACATCACACCCACCAGCTGGGTCCGCACGTCTTCAGGCTGCGGACGCCCAATTCATTGCCTTGGACCCGGCCTTTTGGAAGGTCCCAGTCCTCGCCGAACCCACATCACCTGACGACGGCAAGACGTGCAAGCCCAGTATCAGCCTCCACGACTACGAGAGCGGTGAACGGCTGCTGCAACACCACCTCGAGCAGGGTAAGCGTACCACGGGTCAGCTTGCGATTGCTGTCATGGGCCCCAAAAACGATAACTACGTCGGTACCGAGCTCGCCGTCCCCGTGCTGAAGCGTCACCCCAAGGCGCCCAAAGTGGTCCACACGCACGTCCCCGTGACCGTGTACCAGCTGGGCACCAAGGAAGTCGCCTGCACGGAAAAAGTAGCCGTCGCCACCATCGACCCTGCCGACCACGTATGCTGGATTCGGGCGACCATACATGAAACCGAGGCCATCGCCGCAGTCCCCTCCATGCATCAGGCCTTCGAGGACCAGTTCTCGGGAGGTGCCCCCGTGAACGGTGGTCCACGCGCCAAGGGTCCTTTCCGAGGGGACTCCGCTCCACAGGACAAGGCGCGCCAAAACCAAAAGCACAGGGAGTCCAAGAAAGACGCTCGCCGCCAGGAGCTCGATAGTCAGCTCCAGGACACCTTCAAGGCCCTCTTCCACGGCAACTTTAAAGCCGTCACCATCCTCGAACCCTGCAAAAGCCTAGGCAGGTTTGGATCGGGCGTCGGAAAGAGGTCCCTGGCTGCCACCTTCGGCGTCAGTCTTCAAGCGGTCGACAAGGTCTTGGCGGGTTCAGGGCAACTCGGCGCCACCTACGACCTCAGCAACGTAGGTGCAGACGAGCCCACTGCAGACAAGTACCAGACCGTGTGGTTCCCTGAGGACCAGCCCATCACGATGGCAGATGCGTTCCAGAAGTCGGTGGATTTCAAGGCCCTGGGAGTCGTCAGGCACGGCAAGTCAGGCTTATTGGGGATCCGTGTTTCACGAGGGTCAGACGCCGCCAAGGCTGCTGCCGTCAGCATCCGCGGCTGCGAAGCCACCCTCGCCAAGACGCGCTACCGCATCACTGGCATTGCGGCACGCCACGCCACGCTGACCCAGCTCGCCAAGACTCTCACGGGCCCGTCCGTTAAATGGGACTGTGAGGTCTACCACACCGCCTGGGACCCAGCCACTGCGGCTCAGTTTGCCTTAGTGCGCGCCCATCGTCCCCCACTCACATATACGGTACAGGTCGCAGGGTGCCCCATCCCGTGGAGCATCACCGAGGCCCCGCTGGCTGAGGTGGTGCCGAAGAGGGACAACGTTACCATCGTCACGCCTACCACCATCACAGAGCCTGTGACGCCGCCAGCCCGTGGTGGCGGCTTCAGCCCCGCCACTGGCACACTCCTCACCAAAGCGGCCCAGAGCCCTTACCTCCACGACCTCATGACTGCCACGCCCAAAGGCAAGGGCGTCGCACCGCTCCTGATCCCCAAGGAGGAGCCTTTAGCCAAGCGCCACCGATCCTCCAGTGGGAAACGCGACGCCACGCCGCACGCAAGATCACACGGCGCCCCAGGCCGCAGCTCCTCTGCACCCCCGCACGGCACGGACGGAGCTGCCGAGCAGACGGCCGTCCAAGGATCAGGTGGTCATGACCCGCAGCTTGGCACGGTGGCGGCTGAAGGTGGGGGCCACACCGAAGGGGACGCTGCCACAGCCGCCGAAGTACCAGGCGACGCTGACGACGTCGAGATCCTCTCATCAGGTGATGAATACAGCGTGGCTTCCCACGAACTCAACACCTTCGGCGAACGCTTCGCATCGGCCCCTAAACTGCCAGATGCCGCCACGACCCGCATCCAACACATGGAACAACAGCACGAGCTGCTTGCCAACACGGTGGATAACATGCAGGTTCAGCTTGCGGGCGTTCTCTCCTCCCAGGCCACACTCACGGAGCACGTCTCAGGTTTGGAACGGGGGCTTGCCACCGTCGTCACCCAGCAACAGACGGCAACCGCCGAAGCCGCTGCACTGCGTGGCGACATCCAGGCCCTCCTCGGGCACCTCACGGGGGGCACCATCCACCTGCCACAGGTGGCCACTCTGGAAACTAAGAAGGAGGAAGCTGCATCAGTTGCCGATCCCGTGGCTGTCTGCGGGTGGATCGACCAGCCAGGCCAGGTCACCCCAGGGACGGGGCCCCCAGGGGCTGACAAAGGCAAAGACAAGGGTCGGGTCACCCAGGAACCCTATTGAAGGTGCCTCAGAGAGCCTGCCTCAGCCCTCCGAGGAAGCGCCTTCAGAGGCATCTCTTCCCTCTTCGCGTCGTATCTCTTTCTTGTCATATCATGTCAGTTTTGGCAGCAGCACGCGCAAGCTATCTGGTGTAGGGACACCCGTCATCTTGCAGGGGGCGTGATTGTTGCAATGTACATGAGCATGCAGGGGTATCTGAGGATGCGTGCTGACATGCAGCTTTTGGCTCATCGCTCGCGCCGCCCGCCAGGCCTCGCCATCATGTGGCGCCTTGCCTGCAGCCTGGCCCTCCCCTCGCTCGCTGGAGCACACCCGTCTTCAGGCGGTGCGCCCCAGCATGGAGGTGAGGTTTTCCTGCGACACGCTGAACGTGGGACTCTTTTCTACCTTTACGATGACAGCATCTACAAGTACGATCACTGCACCATTTTGGACCCGATCGTGAACAGCACCGCCGCCGCGGGTCCGTGCGGCAACGGATCGCTGGGCGCCATCGTGAGCGCATGCACGCCCTTGTCAACTACGACACATGCATCGAAATCCACCCCCAGCGTGGCCTCGACCGTGGTGCAGCAGATCCTTGACGGGGACGTTGATACAGGCCAGGCACGCAGTGGCGGCTTCAGCCCCGCTGTCGTGCCCCGCTATAGCCCCACGGGTCTCACCACCCCCCTGTGCGCTAGGGGCGAACCCGAGGAGGACCCCGCTTTCTGGCACCTGATGATGATCCGCGCCCGGCTCATACCGTGCGCTGCGGCGTGGGCACCAGGTGAGGACCACCAGGACGTGTTCTGGGCATGGCTCGAGGACTGCGTCCCGTACATCCTGGCGACGCTTCATCTGCCACAGTACGATCACCTCTTCCAGGAGGACTCTGAGGACACAACCGACGCCCTGCGCCAGCTCACCGCGTTCGACATGTGCGAGGACATCTGGTATAGAGCGGGCCCCGACAGACAGCGCACAAACCGCAACCTCACTCGTATCCAGGGCAGCCGCGAGTATTCCACCCGCTACTTTGGCCTCCTTCTGGAATACCAGGGTGCTCGTGCCCAGCTTGTCGGCCCTGAGGCTTTCACGGCACCCTTGCCGCCATACCTCTCACGGGCCCACGCCTTACTACCAAGAGGCCTTCCCCCACCCGACCAAGACGCCCTGGCGTACCTCGCTGATGCGATCCTGCACCACCCGACAGACATGCAGCCGCTTGTCGAGGCGGAGCTCGCCGCGGCACCGATGGAACCGCTTAACCCACCACCGCCAGCTGGCCTCGCCCAGCACGCCACGGGTGATCAGGCCACAGACGACCCCGTATCATGGCTGCTCCAGCACATCGCGGCCAGCGACATCAGCGACACACCCCTGGACTCGTTCCACGCGTCGGACGATATCAGCAACATATCCCTGGGCTCGGTCCATGTGGACGATAGCCAGGACGACATGGAAACCCAGGATCGCGACGGCACGACACCACCAGGCGACACGGCCCAGCGTGACCGTGACAGTGAACCCCACTTAGGGCACACCTCGTCGCACAGCAGTCCGTCCAACAACTCGGCCCAGGCCGACCCCTGCGCACAGCTCAACGATGCTGAAGGCGCCACTGCCGCCGACGCGACAAGCCATGCCACTGCATCGCCAGCTCATGCCAGCTCGCGCAGTGGCGGCTTCAGCCCCGCTGCAGCACTGGCTGGACCTGGACATCCCCAGACCGCAGGTGGCAGCACCACGCCCCGCACCCTTGTCTGCCGTGTTAACGGGACTGACTCCAACCCCAGTGTCATTGACCACTGGCAGGCCGACATCGACAACGACCCCATCGATGACGAGTACCCAGATGCCAGCGGTTCCCACGAGCCCCAGCACAGCGCAGCGGCATCACGACACTGTGGCTGCCTCATTTGCCTCTTTGTGGCCACGTACGCCATCGTGATAGCAATGCCGTACAAGGACCAGATCGATGGGTACTTGCCGACACCGAGCCGAGACCCCAGCTACCGACAACGACGACGACGTGAAGCGGCGGCACCAGGCCCATCTGTGCCCACCACATCCCGACGCACAACGACATACAACGTCACGTCCGCATTGTGGGCCACTCTCAAGTGGACCAGCGTCAAACTCAGAGATAGCGTCTCGGGCGGAGCCAGCGCAGTCGGGGTCGGCCTCGGGGGTGTCCTGAAATGGGCCAGCGGCAAACTCGGGGCTATTGCCACGGGCGGAGTTGTGTGCGGTCTTCTACTCGTCGGCGCCAAACTCCTTGCTCAAGGAGCCGTCGGACACGTAGGAGCCCGCATCTGTGCGCGGGCCCTGGACTCATCCACAGCCCAGTGGTGCCTCCGCTGTTGCCAACCGAGCAGGAGGCCGCGCGATGAGGCCACATACACAATGCCGTGCACGCTTGCCGACGAACACGACGACCAGCACGTGCACTCACTCCGACATCCGCTGCTGCAGGAACACTACGCCGCAGCAGTTGCCGCCGCAGTCGCCGATGTCACCACCGCCACCACCGCCGCCATCGTCGAAGTCACTGCCGCCGTATCGCGAGCCTCGTCTGTCACACCAAGATCGACCAGCCCGTCCCCGCGAGACGGCTCCAAAAGCGGCGCGGCATACGGTAACCTACCGACTAATGAAGATGCCACAGCACACGGCAGCGACACCGAGGCAAGGGAAACACGTGAGTGCACCCACGTTAGCCCGTGGTCCATCTTCCGACATGCTGATGCTCGCGGTTCCTCTCCCGACGCGGACACCCAACCACCACGACGGCGATCGCGCTATGCATCACCCGCCAGGCCCCAGTCGCCTTCAGGCCCTGGTATGCCCTACACATCCCTCAAGCCACCGACACGCAACTTACGCAACACTATCCAGCGCGACCCAGCGGTCCCCGTGCCGCCGACGAGCACCCTCAACGCCCTGTACCAAAACGGCTTTGCGCTTGGTAACAGTGGCGTGTCTACAGAGGACATCAAAGACGCTCTGCGACTCCACGACCATCCTCGATTTACCCATGATCTAACACTCCAAGCGCTGGGGCCGTGGACTGACATCATGCAGAGGCCCCCGAACCGCCTCACTTGGGTGCTGGAAGACTCGGGCGGGAACTCAGGCGAGACAATCTTCCCCTACCTCACGTGGGACCTCCGCCAACCCACCACCGACGCGCCCACTGTCTTCTGGCATGGGACCCGCGGCGACCTTGCGGCCCGTCTTGCTGCCAGCGGAGGGCACCTCTTGCCAGGCCCCCGCCGTGAAGCGAAGGGTCGAACTGGCACCAACGTTGGCCGCACGTACGTGAGCGTGCACCCTTCGCTGGCCGCGTGGTACGCAATGCCGCCCCACCCGCCCTACAGTCTCGAAGACGACACCCTCGCGTGGGGACCCATCGCACTCTGGATGTGCGAGGCCACCCAACCACCGCGCGGGGAGAACAGGCACAACGTCGTGAAAGGGGAGGCCCACGGAGCGCGTCTCATTTACCCTCGGGTCCTGAGCCTCCTCATCCGCATGGACTGGTGCGCCCCCACAGAAGCTGCTTCCAGGTGCCGTGCCCTACCACATGCCTATGGCATGGGCGACTGCGCGCACGCCCTCCACATCGCTGGCTACGATCATCCAGATCTCCGTGAGGCGGCTGAAGCTCACGACCAGGAAGCTAGCACCAGGCGCAGACTAGTCATCGCGGCAGCGTGGCCACCGCCGCAGGCACTATACTCGCCAGAGGCAGCGCGAGTATGGGCCAAACAGCACTACGACACTGAAGCAGCCACCAGGGACGACCCTAAACAGCCCCGCCCACGTGTCTCGCTTCGCAAGCTCCAGCTGGACCCGAAACCACTCATCGACCTGGTGTACACTGGCTTGCAAGCCGTCCCCGTGCGGGGGCATCCTGACGCACGCGAGTCGCGCCCCAGCGGCTCCAGCCCTGGGGCCGCGTCTGGCCCACCGCGCACTCACAAGTCAGGCACAGCCCTGGCGCACAGTCCAGACCGCTCATCGACGACATCAGGAGCCGACGAACGCCGTACGCCTTCCCTCATCAGCGCGGCCGCCGCCCTCGCCCGAGGCCACGCCCGCCCACGGCGATCCGCCTCTCGTTCGTCACGACAGAGTGGCGGAAACTCCACCTCAGACAACAGTGACATCGAGACGTGGGAGCACATTGAGACGGAAGAGGAGCCGACTGCCTACCACGTCCTCGCCTACCACGTCCGTGATGTGCGGGCCCGTGTCAATGCCCCTGGCATCGAGGTCTGGCTTGACCCTGGTGATCACCACGACGGCGCCTACTTACCGTGGGGGACGACCGTCATGGGCCATCGCGTCATTAACCCTGCGGTGGCGGGGCGGGACGGCTGGGTCATCCTCCACCACGACCACGGCGACACCACTACCAAGCTCTGGGCACCGACCCAAGTCCACGTCAAAGCGGACGACACCTGGCGCACGGTCATGGTACCAGCGGACATGGGGCCCCAGTGGATCGAGTGCCATGCCGAGGACGCTCGCCTCCCCGCCGAGGTTGTCCGCACTACAGGCCAATCCTGGTTTGCTGACGTCTGGCCCTTGTGGGATCGCCCCCGACCCCACCCAGACGACCCAGGCACAAACGAGCATGCGCTCCCGCCTCTACCAGGACGCTGGTCTTGCCTACAGTGCCGATTCCAATGCTGTCAGTACTGTGCGGCTCGCCGCAACACGCAGCTCGGCACCTCGGGCCAACCAACGTGCCCAGACTGTGCCCGCAGCGGACTGCGTACACTTATGGACTGGTCCACGGACTACTCTTGCAACAGTTGGACGTGTGCATACAGCACCGACAACAGGGACTCCGACACATGCTGCCTGTCCAGCAGGTGCCCCCATCCCCCCAGTCCACACAGCCTGCTCGACGTCCGTGCCACAGGGATGCCGCCGCACATCCTTGCCCGCCAATTCGGCAACGCGCCAGCCCACCACGACCTCAAGGAACCCCCCCGAGCGCCTTCAGGCCCCGGGGGGGAACCTCCACAACCAGGCCAAGCAGGTTACCAGGGTCAATGGTACTTCCCACCGAGGCCGCGGCGCGTCCCCAGGCAGGGACTGCCTGACGGCACGAGGCGGCCACCTGGGTTCACAGGAACGGGGATGCCCGAAGAACCGTCCCCCGACCAACCTCTCTGGAGGGAAGGCTACGTGCTCTTCGGCCCCCACCAGGCCCTCAAGGAGGAATTCACCTTCAACAAGACGGTCCGCCGACCCTACTCCCTAGCCATCACCAACGTGTACAGGGACCGTGTCACGGTCAGGACCGTCTGCGAGTCGATCGCCGAGCGCATCCACACTACCCGCACTCGCTGGCGAGATGTGGTACTGTACTGGGACGCCGAGGGTGGTCCTGGGCCTCAAGCTCTCGACTATGACATGCGACTCTGCGACGCCATGGTGAGCCGTGCCACGACCGAAGCCGAGCTAAACCACGACCGCAGCAACCGTGGTAGTTTCTGTCTCTATGGACCAGCGCACCAGCGAGCTGTAAACATCACGGCGATCTCCGAGCCGCAGAACATCGACTACATGGAGCATGTGCGGCGATACTCACCCGTAGGGGAGACCTACCCAGACCACGCCTTCGAGCACGTCTATCGGGGCTGGCAGCGGCCCGACGTGCCCACCATCCTCCCCGACACCCGCCCCCTCTCGAGAGCCGACCAGCAGCGATATCAACAGCACCAGCAGCGCATTCAGCAGCGCGACCAACGCGACGCAGGACAGCCGAGCACGCCACGCTACCGCTCTCCCGCGCGAGTCCCGACAGGCGACAGCACGGCCTACGGCGGGGCTGCCGCCTATTACCGTGGCCCCATTGGCGCCAGGCCCGCGGCGGCTGGAGCAGCCGCCTCCAGCTACGGCCACGCCCCTCACGCCAGGGTGCACCCAGCGGTCATCGGCTACCCGCGTGCACTCGTGCAGGCCCCCCCACGGGCCACCTCGCCCGTGCCAGGGTCCACGCGCGCCTGGGGCCATTACACAGGCCGACATGATGGCACCCCCAGCAACCAGCCCGCAGTGATAACCCCTGCGGCTTCAGCCCAGGGGGCTGCAACAAACCGTGGCAGGACAGGGCGCCCTGAAGGATGGCGTGATGCGAACGTGCGTGCTTGGCAACCGCGCCAGCACACGCCCCCGCCAAACGTGGCTGCAGCGCTGCGCCCTGCCCAGGCAAAACCTGCCCCACCTGAGCGGGAGAGGCAGCCGCTTGTCCCGCTCGTCCTCACGTACACCCAGGCGCATCACAGCGCCTCCCCGCGGCACAGCGAGGGAAGCGCCCACCACGTCAGCCCCCGCCCCGACGCTGTCGACCCTGACCAGGCCACAGCCACGGCGGAGGGCGGCACAAGCGCCTCCCGCCAGCCCAGCCCATCACCCTGCGCGGCGCCGATCCGATCCCCGAGCAGGGCGGATTCCGAGCGCGCTAATGCCCAGGCGACCTCGCCACGCGACCGCCACACGGGCGGGCGCGTCCCGCGCAGCAGGTCCTGCAGCCGCCACAGCTCACGCAAGGCCCCAGGGAGCTCCACGAGCTCGCCGCCTCGCGAGACTCAGGCTGATGGCCGAGCCCCCGAAGTGATGCCACGCTTCGGCGCCAGCGTCATCGAACCTGGCCAGGTCGACCTCGAGCCGACGCCGTCCACGGACCACGAGCCGCCGCTGCCCACCCGCGTGGTCGTCCCCATCGACGAGGCGCCGACCTTCGACCCGTTCAAGAACAAGTACCGTGTCAAGGACCTTGCGGCGGGTTTCGGCGGTGGCTCACCGCTCTCACCTCAGAGTCGGGGCGGAGCCCCCGCCACCTCAGCCGCTGCCGCGGCAGCGGCGGCCCCGCGGGGAATCAGCCCTGTCCGCAACGTGGGCCTCACGGCAGCGGGCATGGACGAGGCCCAGCGCCAGGCCACCGACCGCGCTGCTCGAGCTGTTCCACCAGATGCTGCTCATCAAGATACTGACGGGGCGGGCGCGCCACCGCAGGACGGACCAGCGGTGTCGCGTGCGCAGTATATGCGCGTGCGTTGTGCCGCTGCCGCGCCGAGCCGCCGCCGCTGGTTCGCTTTTGCTTTTGTGTTCGGCAGGACGGATCGAGGAGTCGCCTCCCTCTCCCTCTGCTGCCGTCTCACCTCTCCTCCCCTCGTCCCCTATGGTACAGGAGTGAGGAGGATTTTTCGAGGCAGTTTTACTGACGTTTATGAACCCCCCCTGGCGCAGTGCCGACCATGTCTCGTCTATACTTCTGGCCTGACGGCGGCTTCAGCCCCGGTCAAGCTAATCCATAGGAACGCCATGAGCTCCTACTGTGGCCAAGCCTTCTACCTGGGCGAGGGTCAGGCTGACCTACACCGTGCGGGGCGTGCAAACCCCAGCTCCACCGATGGAGACGGGCCAGGTCGCTCCATACACCTCGTCAGCCTAAACATCACCAGTCTCTCAGCGAACTGGCCAACCATCACCGCTCTTGGTGTCGACCACAACGCCGCAGTCATAGCACTGCAGGAGACCCGACATGCCAAGCCGACCAGACAAGCCATCGCTACCAGCGCCGCCAATCCACACCACGGGGGATACCACGCCAGTCTGGGACCTGACCTGGATCTGGCGCGAGCCCAGCGCAGAGCTGCCCACGGCGGCACAGACCACACCGTCGTGGGCAACACTGGCGCCTCGGGAGGGGTCGCCATCCTCTCTAAGGATGCCATTGTCGACTCCACTGTCGACGACACTGCGCCCTGTATCGTCGCCCTCAAGGCCAAGAAAAGATGGCACGAGGCCTTTCTCCCGCTCTGCACTCAGCACCGCCGCAGGCGGCGACGAAACAACCACGGGCCCGCTGGGATCTACATAGCGAGCCTCTACGGGGTAGCTGGAGGAGACAGCACAGATCTTTTTCGGCTCGCTGACTGCGCCGCCGCAAGGGTCGGCTCAGCCCCGTATTTCATCTGCATGGACGCCAACACGAACATCGACGACAATCCACACCTGCTGCACATGATGCAGCACGGATGGTTTAACGTCGCTGAGGGCACACCAGACCACACCATGCACACATACGGCAATATCCCTGACTGGGACCGCGTCACCAAGTGCCCCCGCACTTCGCGCATCGATTATATCATTGCCAACCAAGCGGCGCGATCCCTTGTCACCGACTTCTGCTATCTGCGCGACTTGCCAGCGAAGTCCCATGTTGGCCTGCAGGTCACGCTAGACCTCAGTCGCCTCGACCATACGGCCCGACGCCTTCTTGCCCCCACGCCCTACCCCCCCAACGATGGAGCTCACGAGGGCCACGAACTGCAGGCATTAGGGACCCTCATCGCTGGGCGATACCAGGACCGCATGGAGCAGGCCGACACACGCGACGACGTGGAACGCATGTTCGCCCTGGCTAACGAGGCCAGTCATGAGTACCATCTCACCCGTCTGCGCGACCTGCCACCTCCACCGCCCGACCACCCAAAAAAGAAGCCCCCCACCATGCACGGGCTCACGCCCATGTTCGAGGAGCGACCAGTTGTCCCCCGCGCCTTTCCCACCTACGGAGCTTCCACGATACACATGAACCGACTGCGCAAGCTCCATCGGCAACTCTGTGAGCTTCGCTTCATCGGACAGCACCATCATTTAGACTGCCGTGCCATCCCGCCGTACCTGGCGCAGCGCATCGACTGCACGTGGACCGCGGCCCGCCTCCTATGTCACAAGCTGCGCCCCACGGTTCTCCTAGACTTCCCCGAGGCCTGGACCCCCGACGAGCCAGCACCTCACGGAGAGCACCTTGACGGTTTGATCCAAAACCTCGACTCAGAGCTGGCGCGACGTGCGAACCGTGCCAAAGCTGAACGCATCAAGATATGGGCTGAGGGCGTCCGCGAGCCAAGCGGGCGAAAGGCGGCCATATACGCACGGGCTGCTGACAGCTCGCCCACGGCGTATCTCCGCACGCCTACCACACCTGACGATACGCAACTCCACTGCGACACCAACGCCTTCAAACCTGACAAAGCTAGCACGGACGATAGCGACGCTGACACCGAAGCTGGCGGCTTCAGCCCCAGCGACGGTAGTTCGCCCGACACGGACAACGACGAAGACCACACTTGTGAACCACCACCTGCACAGGTCCCCGACATTCTCCCTGCCAACGCCATTGTTGCTAATACCAAAGACATGCTTAAGCTCATGGTCGACACCTGGGAGCCCATCTTGGGCAGGTACCGCGCCCGTGCAGGACATGACGCCGAAGCCATGCCGACGTGGGCTGACTTCTACGACGAGTACCGACAAGAGCTGCCTACGCCATCACCAGCTACCCCTTTCCACCTCACCGACGACCAACTCATCCACTTTATTCGCACCCGTTCACCGCGCCGTGCGGGGGGACTGGACGGCTGGACTACTAAGGAGGCTAAGGAGTTACCCGACGACATCCTTCGCCTCTTCGCCAGCGTCTTACGCGCTATGCAACGCACTGGCACCATCCCAGAACCCCTCCTTCATGTGCCAAACCCGTGCCTCCGAAAAGGCCGAGGCGAACTCCCAACGGACCAACGACTTCTCTCGGTGCTTTCCGTTTGGATGTATGCGTGGGAAGCGCCAGCTTACCGCAGCCTCACGGACTGGCGGAAAGGATGGACCCACGCCACGAGCTTTGGCGCTGTCCCCAAAGCTACCATTGGGGACGTCAGCACCTCTCTTGCCCTGCGCATCGAACACGCCAGGGCCTTACTCCTTCCCTTAGCTGGGGCTGCCCTGACCGACAGAAGTGTTTCGACTACCTCATCACGGACATCTGCCTTAACCTTGCGCTTCACGCGGGGTGCCCCCAAGACATCGTTACTGTCCGCAGAAACTTCTACAGTCGCCACAAACGCTACATCCGCATGAACGGAGCGTACTCTAAGGAATTGGCCAGGACCAACGGTCACCTCCAGGGAAGCTCTTGGTCCCTGGACGACATCAAGCTGCTCATGTGTGTGTGGACCAAGAGACAGCATCGATACGTTCCGCGATCACTCAGCACTACCTTTGTTGACGACAGCAACTCCACTACTCACACGGCGCCTGAGTTGCAGAAATCTCTTGATGAAACCGCCAAGTTTGATCGATTTTCAGGTCAACGCATTCACCCTGGCAAAGTGGCGGGGTGGGCGCTCACCGACGAGCTTCACGCCGCCGTTACCCAGCTCACTCTGGCGGAACGGCCCTTACGCGTGGTCGACTCCTTCAAGCTCGTCGGGAGTTACATCAACGCCGAGGCAGCGCCGGCTCCAGCCGCGCTTAACCTCACGGCCACCGCTGACGCCCGTGTTCGGAGGGCGACTAGTCGCCTGCCGCGCATTGGCAAGCTCCCATCGCCGATGCTTATTAAGGCGCGGCACGCCCGTTCCCTTGCTGCCAGCGTCTGTACCACGGGCACCGACATTCAAGCCCCATCAGGCCCCGTCAAAACTGCCTACAACCACGCCCTCAAGGCGGCTATCCGCCCCAAGGGAAACAAGTGGGTCGAGTTTTGGACTCTCATGGCCGTGTGCGTCCCAGGACACGCCCTAGAGATTGACGCCACCACGCAGCGTGAAGTTTTCCTGTGCCTGCGGCGACAGGTTAATCGCGACGCTACACTCTGCGGTCTCGTCAGGGATCTCCAACACCACGTTCAGACCCTGTTTGGTGGAGAACCTGTCGGACGACTTGTCCAGTCGCTCCAGCAGCTCCGTTGGACCTGGCCCACATTTGGCATCATGTACGACGACTGGGGCTGCCAGATCAGTTGGCTGAACTTACCCCAAAACGCCTTCCTTCACATGCTGCGGGCCTCACAACGCAGAGCCTTTCTGAGGAGGATCAAGCCACGGCGTCACGA
Organism: Prorocentrum cordatum; assembly: GCA_963575745.1. NCBI lineage: Eukaryota > Dinophyceae > Prorocentrales > Prorocentraceae > Prorocentrum > Prorocentrum cordatum. The sequence continues at coordinate 43,839 of CAUYUJ010014383.1, read as the reverse complement.
CCTTGGATACCTTGCCTCTGTCAGACAGGGCCTCGACCTCTTCGCCAGCACGTGGCTCGCCCGAACGAAAGGAGCAGCCAAATGCACTGCCTGGCAGCTGGCGCTCCTCCTGAACTACCTGTCGGGCGGGGACCACACCCAACAGCGACGATCCCGATCAAACACGTCAGCTGACCCCAGCCCCATCTGCCGATACTGCGACGAGGAAGAGGAAACTCAGGAGCACACTGTCCGCGACTGCAAGTGCTGGGCCCGAGAAAGACTCCCTCTCACCACCCTCATCAGTGACGAGCAGTGGGCCCGTCTTCCGCCGCACACAAGACACTGCGGGCTCTTCGATGAAGACCCAGCCCTCCTCGACCTGCAGGCCGACCTCGCGAGGGACCCGCTACCTCAGCCCATACCGCGGCCCCCACCTGAGGGAGATCCTGCGGCTTCAGCCCAGGACTCCTACACCACCTACCTTGACCACGACACTGGTTGGACATGGGTCTACGCTGCCACGGACGGTGCATGCACCAACCAAGCCATCCCATTGCTAGCACGAGCGGGCTACGGCGTCTACTACGGCATCGACCACCGCATGAACTACAGTGCGCGCGTTCACGGCATTACGCAGAACGCACAGCTTGCGGAGACCCTCGCCATTGTCCACCTCACGGCATGTGCTGAACGGCCCGTACACGTTTTCGTGGACAACCAGGCGGTGGTCGATGGGTTCCAAAGTATCATCGACGGACACTCACCACCGCAGGGCACGCACGTGGAGCTCTGGGAAAAGATCCACCGATGCGTCATGGCCAAGCCCAACATGTTCCGCGTCGAGAAAATCGCAAGCCACCTGGGAGACATGGGCATCGACCTCGGGCTCATCGGGCCCATCGCGGAGGAGTTCAATCGTCAGGCTGACGCCCTCGCCACAACGGCGGCACGTACTCATAACCTTCCAGACGACATTGTCGAAGCTGCCAAAACACGACATCGCCAAGCGACCGTGCTTCATGGAGTCGCTGTCGCCATCTACGAGCGAAGACACCGCACACTCCCCCTCCCACACCGCAGGGCTGGGTTCACAGCTGCGGAACTCAACAAAATGGAACCAAACCCCCTGCTGTCTGACCAGGCACCACCCGCGGCTGGACCAGACATCCCACAGAACCCGGACGAGCTCTGGGCCGAGGCCCAACGGGCGATATTCGACGAACAGGAGGACGACCCGTTCGGCTTTGGCGGGGGACTTGACTTCCTAGGCGACGGGCCAGCCAGCGCCAACCTTGCCCCGTCGGGCATCCGCACGTCGCCCTCGATTCCGCCACTGAGAGCGGCATCGCACCCACATGACAACGCCGCTCACCTTCAAGACGCTGACGAACAGGAGGACGACCTATTCAGCTTCAGTGGGGGATCGGACGCTTTGGACGACGGACCAGTCAGCGAAAACCCTGCCCCGTCGGGCAACCTCTCGACGCCTACCGCGACTCCGTTTCCGAGAGCGACATTGCCCCCATGCGATGATATCGGCCACCGCCAAGACGCCGACGACGACCTGGGTGACCCCCGCGGACTGAGTGGCATAGACGACGCACCGCCGACACCCCACGCTGCCGACCATGCCGCCCTACCGAGACGCCACTCTTCTACGCGGCTGACCTCAGAGCCCTCGCACGGCATCATGATCGGTCCCACCGCGCAAACCACTCCGCCCCCCCACCAGCGGCAGCCCGCGGGGGCGGCTTCAGCCCCCCCGCAGGGCACTGAACCAGACAGGCCCTCGCGCCCCGTCCACGCTTCCATCGTTGCTGAGCGAGAGGATGCGGCTCTCCCGACCTCTCGGGGCGTGGCCCTAGCGGCTCCAGCCCTGGGGTCGCGTGTTCCCCTCCAGTCACCTTTCAAGGGTGACGGACGACAGCGTACAGGGTGCCGCACTACGCTAGTCCACCATCTGGACAGGCGTACCGAGGACCTCGCCTCTGTCACGAGGCCCTCGGCCGCTGGCATTGAGCAGCCACCCCTCACCGACCGCGAAACCGAGCTGTCCCAGGCTATGGCTGCTCTCCAGCAGAGGTGCGTTGCTCTCGCCGCGGACCTCGCCGCCGCCCAAGCTCGCCAAGGCCCTCTACTCCAGCGCCTCCACAGCGCCGGGCGAGCCTTCGCCGAGCTGCTCACGCCCTCGCCCGATGGTGCCGTGCCGTCACTCACCATCCAAGCTATGCTGTCATCGTTCCGCGGCGCTCCACCTGGTGCCCCGCGCTAATCTCCCCCTTTCTGCCTGCCCGTGTGTACGCGTGGCTCCGCGTCCACGGTGTCAGGGCGTGGGGGCGGGGGGTGCCCCGTCACTGCGCGCCGCTTTGCGGCCAAGCGCCCAACTGGCGGTCTGCCAAGCCGCCTAGCCACGTGTCAGCACGTCGCCTTTCTTGTTGGGGCCTCTTTCTTTACGCGGTCTGACAGGTGAGATCATCACCGTCTGTCCGCCGTCTGTAGCGTCTGTCGCACTGCGCCGGGGGAGGGGGTTTTTGTTGCCCGCCCTCGTATCTAAAGGCTGCACCGCCGCAAATAGTGTTTGCGAGTTGTCGCACCGCAGTGCGCCTCGCGGACGGACCCTGGTCCGCCTACTTGTCCGCTCTCTCTCTCTCTCTCTCTCTCTCTCTCTCTCTCTCTCTCTTCCTTTTCTCCTCGTCTTCCCGTGGGCCAACGGAGTTTGCGTGATTTCCTTCCTGTGTTTCATTTTTTTCACTTCAGGGTAGTGGCCGCGGCGAAACCCGGCCTGGGCCATCTTTTGATTGGACCAATCTCATTGTTTTAACGCTCAACATTCTGCGATTTGATGTGCGCAAAGACGAATTGTATGCTCATCTTTCTTCTATTCCTTCCTTTGCCCTTTTAGCTAGTCTGGCGGAGACGTGGCTTGACGAGTCGGTAGTGCAGCCATATCTTTTTGGTTATTCTCTTGTCGCCCGTCGAGACCGGGGCGGTCTTGGGGGTGGCGTTGTTTTTTTCGCGCGGGATTCGGTTGCTGATTCTTGTTCCCTCCTTCTCCGATCTCCCTCTGCAGAGCGTGCTTGGATTTTAATGCGCGCAGAATCAGGGCCTATTTCAATTTGTTGTTGGTATCGTCGTCCTTGTTATGGAGAGATTCAATCTATTGATGCGCTCGGTGAAGAATGGAGTTTTCTCGCAGAGCTGAGCGTCGGTGCGATTATTACTGGTGATATGAATGTACATCACAAGCATTGGCTTCGTTTCAGCAGCCATGTTTCTCCCGAGGGCACTGCGTTGAAAAATTGGTGCCGGCAGCGGGGGTTCCGGGAGTGCATTCGAGCGCCCGCTCGCGGCCCTCATCTCCTCGATCTTCTTCTGTCTGATGTGCCAGATCTGCTCACAACATAAGTTTTAACAGAAGTTGCGGATCACAGTGCGACGTTGTGTTCAGTCTGCATGCCGCCGCTCACTTTTGATCATGGCGAGCGATGTTTGTGGCATTTCAAAGACGCCGACTGGCGCTCTATTAATCGACGCCTCTCCCAGCAGGATTGGTCTTGGATCGAAAATTCGACGCCTGATATAGTTGTGTCTGTGTTAACTCAGATGTTGAAATATTCTATGACTTTGCACATTCCGTCTGCACTGCAGAACACGCAAGTTTCACACCCGTGGGTCACAGACGAATGTTTGCAAGCTGTTTGCGAAAAGCGGCAGGCTGCCGGTGCGGATTCTTTCCCGGCCGCTGTAGCACAGTGCAGTGCCGTTATGCTGAACGCTTTTAAGCTGCACGCCAATCGTACGCGCCAGAAACTTCGTGGTTTCGGTCGTGGTAGCAAGAAATGGTGGAAAGTTTCACACCAGCTCTTGTCGCATGTCCACAAGCCCACGTCCTCTCCTCTGAAGCGACCAGACGGCACGTGGGCTCTCTCGGCCAGCGCCAAGGCAGATCTTTTCGCACGAGCTTTCAGTCAAAAATGGCGCCTGCCAGCTCCTATTGTGAACGAGTTTTCTGATTGTTCTTCTGTTTTGATGTGGCCAAGGAGATGGCATGCTTGCGTAATTCGTACGAGGTCCGCTCGTGCCGCGCTGTCGTCTCTCCGACAGGACAGCGGTACGGGCCCCGATCTTTTGCCAGCTAGAGTTTTCAAGCAGTGTTCTGCCAGTTTGGCCGTGCCTGTTGCAAAGCTTGCTCTTTTGATTTTAAGATCAGGTCAGTGGCCGTTGCCTTGGAGAGAGCATTGGGTCCATCCTCTCTACAAGAAGCTTGCTGTCAGTTGCCCAGATAATTACCGGGGCATCCAGCTGACCGCCCAGCTCTCTAAGGTAGTTGAGCGAATGTTTTTGCAATGGTTTAGCATTCAACTGGACAGATTCGGTGCGTATGGCGCTCGCCAATTCGCATGCACTCCTGGCCGGGGGGCCCAGGACGCAGTGCTGTATTTTGTGTTACAATGTATCAGCGCTCTCTCCTCTGGTCGCCGCGTCCTGCTGTATTGCTCAGACGCCAGCGGCGCCTTCGATCGAGTCGACGCGCCGCGTCTGCTTGCGAAGCTGCGCGGCTTCTCCGTTCCAGAGAGTGTGCTCGGTGTCCTTGCTAGCTGGCTGGAGCAGCGCACGGCGCGGGTTATCGTTCAGGGGCAGCATTCTGCCCCAGTGCGTATGGAAAACATGATTTACCAGGGCACTGTGCTAGGGCCGCCGCTTTGGAATGCATTTTTCTCGGATTCCTGCATGGCTGTTCGGGCCGCGGGATTCGAAGAAATTGTTTATGCGGACGACCTGAATGCGATTCGCTCGGTCGAAAATAATGTTACAGACGACCGGGCGCGCCGCGTGATGGCTGAATGTCAAACCTCTCTACGCCGCTGGGGCGCTGCGAACAGGATCGTCTTTGATCCTGGCAAGGAGAGTGCGCGCATCCTGTCTCGCAGCCGGCCTTGGGGCGATTCTTTCAAGCTTCTGGGTATTGTATTCGACGCACGGTTGCTAATGCATTAAGCCATTTTGGCATGTGTATCGGACTGTGGATGGAAAATCCAGAGTCTACTTCGTTGCCGCAGAGAATTCGGCCGAATTACTTTAATTATACAAGGCCCAAGCTTTATCTTTTATCGAATATAGGACCTGTGCATTCCATTTCGCTTCTTCCTCTGCTCTCGCTCCCCTTGACGCCATTCAAAACAGTTTTCTTCGTAGTTTGGACATTTCTGATCTTGATGCCCTCAATCATTTTGCTTTGGCTCCGCTGTGTGCAGGAAGAGACATCGCAATGCTTGGGGTTATCCATCGTTCTGTGCTAGGTCTCAGTCCTGGTCACTTCGCTTCTTTCTTTCGCCCTGCCCCCCCCCTCCCCCTCCTCGTTCCCCTCGTCGCCACGCCCGGCACCTGGCTGACCCTCTCCAGCTTCGTGCCCCAGATTTTGCCCGGCGCTCCGTGCTAGGCCTTGTCAGCGTTTATGACCTCCTCCCAGACAGCGTGGTCGCTGCTCCGTCAGTTCACGAATTTCAGTCTCGCTTGCAAGCTCTAATGCGTGATGTGGCGAATTCCGGCCCTGATTGGGCGCATCTTTTCAGCTGCCGCGTCCCGCTCGCACATCGCCGCCTGCGCGGCTGCAGGGATTGGCTTCCCCCCGTTTAAGCTCCGTCTTTCTTTTTCGCCCCTTCTTCCCTCCCTTCCCCTCCCCCCCCCTTCTTGCCCCTCCCTTTCTCCTTCTGCCTGCCGCTGCCGTTCTCGCTGTCGTCCGCCGTGTCCCTTCCTCCTCCCTCCTTTCTCCTCCACCCCCCGGCCGCCGTGCTTGGAGAGCATGGTGCGCGCGTCGCGCGTCGCCGCCTTTTTGGGGCTTGCCCCCCCCGCTCGCCTCCTCTTCCTTTCTCTCTCCTCGTCGTTTGTCGTCTGCTGCTGCTCCTTCCTCCTCCCTCCCTCCCCCCCCCCCCCCCCTCTCCTTCTTCCTCCTCCTCCCTTCCGCTTCCCCTAGGTGTTTTGCCGCATTTTGATAGCTTCTCCAACCGGCGTTCGGCCAGCCGTGCTGCTTCCGACCGACCCGGAAGTTTACAGCATGAAGATGAGGCGTGTTTTTGTTGGTCTCCCTCCTTCGTCCTCCCGCAACTCTTTAAGCTGTAATTTTCTCGTGCATTGAGATCATGTTGAGACTTCAGTGTGGCTTGGTCATTCTCTGCGAGGTGCGTATAAAAAAAAGAGACCGGCTCTTGCATCAGCGAGTTCGATTTCTAGCCGGCATTTGCAAATTCTGAGCGCCATAGACGCGTCGAACCTCTAGATCGCCGTCGTAGGTTTTTCGGTCTCAGACCTTCAGCAGCGCATCATTGCTTTCGAAAAAATTGCCTCTGACGCGAATTCGTCGGTGAGGCGCGTTTCAATGGGTCATTTTTTGACCGGCCCTCGTAATTCGCAGACCGTATCGAAAGCGTCTTCTCTGCAGTTCGCTTCTGATAAACGCTTGTGATGTCTTGGCATTTGTTGGAGGCAAAGGTGCGCGTCTTCAGACCAGCAGTGGCGCGAGTTTCATTTTAAAGCCCGCAAAATCTAAGATTAATGCAAGTAGGGATTGGCCCCTCTGCGAGGCCGAGAAGAAATTGGGGCCAGGGCCCCTCGCGGTACGTTTCGGATCGACTGGAAATCCCGCGTTTTGAGCATCGACGGCGCAGGGGATTTAACCGGCAGTTTTTGTGCACCTTTCGGCGACCTCTCGCTCTAGATTGGACGGGGTCGCGAACAATTTCTGCCTTCCTCTTATCTTGTTTGTTCCCCGCCCTTGCAGTGTGCGGCCCCGTCCGCGTCGTTTGAGACGACGAGGTTCTCGCTCTGAATCTGCATGTGACCGGCGGTTTGCTGAGCAATGTTCGCGGCCGAGCCGGTATTCCACCCAGCCGATTTTCTCGACCCCCGCCTTAGCCCAAATATTTCGAGCCACCTTGCCCCAGACCGTTCGAACCGGCTTGCCCCGGAATTTCAGAGCAGTCCTAGCCCCGATTTTCGACGCCTTCTAGTCGGAATTATTCGGAGCGGCTTTCCATGGATATTTCAAACCGGGTTAGGGATGATCCTTTGCTCCAGTATCCTGGGCCTTTTCGCTTCTTTTTCCAACATGCCCTGCATGAATTTTTAAGGTGTTCCGAGCCATCGAATTCTGATTTTTTACTTCCAGATGGTGGTCGTGCTCAGTCCCAACCTTCAGCATTTGTTGCTGCTTCTGACCTCGCAGTTTTTTGCATCAACATTCGTTCTTTTAATCCACATCATGGCGAACTGTCTGCACGGTCTCCCTCCTCCCTTCCTTGCCTCATGTTGTTTGAGACGTGGCTGAATGATCCTGTGCCGCACGGATACACACTAATTGCTCGCAACGACAGCTGCCACCAGTCTGGAGGGGTAGGTATTTTCGTCGTCGATTCGCTCGTTTCAGCGTCAACTCGCTATCTCATATCTCCTGCAGCAGAGTTTGCATGGAATTGGTGCACTGCAATGCAGGCCCCATTCTCATAGGTTGTATGTACCGACGGCCGCGTCGCGGTGAGATCTCTTCTATAGATGTGCTTCAGACCGAATGGATGCAGCTCCAGCACCAGACCGTAGAAACTATCATAACAGGCGACTTTAATGTTCATCACGTGCCTTGGCTTTGTCACAGACCTTCAGCAGCGCATCGCTGCTTTGGAAAAAACTGCCTCCGACGCGAATTCGTCGGTGAGGCTCGTTTCCTTTTTTTTTGTCTTCACCGGCCCTCGTAATTCGCAGACCGCGTCGATTTTTTTTTTTTTTTTTTTTTTTTTTTTTTTTTTTTTTTTCTTTCTCTCTCTCTCTCTCTCTCTCTCTCTCTCTCTCTCTCTCTCTCTCTCTTTTCTTTTTTTTTTCCTTTCTGGCAGTTCGCTTCTGATAAACGCTTGTGATTTCTGGCATTTGTTGGAGCAAAGGTGCGCGTCTTCAGACCAGCAGTGGGGCGAGTTTCATTTTAATGCCCGCAAGATCTAAGAAACAATGCAAGTAGGGATTGGCCCCTCCGCGAGGCCGAGAAGAAATTAAGGCCAGGGCCCCTCGCGGTGCGATTCGGATGGGCTGGGAATCCCGCGTTTTGAGCATCGACGGCGCCATTGGATTCAAGCAGGAACTCGGGGATTTGACCGGCAGTTTTTGTGCACCTTTCGGCGACCTCTCGCTCTAGAACGGACAGGGTCGCGAACAATTTCTGCCTTCCTCTTATCTTGTTTGTTCCCCGCCCCTCGCTCTGTGAGCAGTGTGCGGCCCCCTCCGCGTCGTTTGAGACGACGAGGTCCTTGTTCTGAATCTGCATTTGACCGGCGGTTTGCTGAGCAATGTTCGCGGCCGAGCCGGAATTCTGCCCGGCCGATTTTTCCGACCCGCTTTAGCCCAAATATTTCGAGCCGCCTTGCCCCAGACCAGTCGAACCGGTTTGCCCCGGAATTTCAGAGCAGTCCTAGCGCCTTTTAGTCGGAATTATTCGGAGAGGCTTTCCTTGGATATTTCAAACCGGGTTAGGGATGATCTTCTTCTCCGGTATCCTGGGCCTTTTCGCCCCTCCTTTTCCCGCGTGAATTTTGTTGGTGTTCCGAGCCATCGAATTTGCATTCTTTACCGATGGTGGTTGTGGTCAGTCCAACCTTCTCTGACCTCGCAGTTTTTTGCATCAACATTCGTTCTTTTAATCCACATCGCGGCAACTTGTCTGCACGGCTCTCCCTCTTCCTTTCTTGCCTCATGTTGTTTGTTTAACCAAGACGTGGCTAGAATGATTCTGTGCCGCACGGATGCACGCTAATTGCTCGCAACGACAGCTCCCGCCAGTCTGGGCGGGTGGCTATTTTCGTCGTCGATTCGCTCGTTCCTGCGTCAACTCGCCTTCTCATATCTTCTGCAGCAGAGCTTGCATGGATTTTGGTACACTGCAACGCAGGCCCTATTCTCATATGTTGTATGTACCGACGGCCGCGCTACGGTGAGATCTCTTCTATAGATGTGCTTCAGACCGAATGGATGCAGCTCCAGCGCCAGACCGTAGGAACTATCATACCAGGCGATTTTAATGTTCATCACGTGCCTTGGCTTTGTCACAGCCACTCAACGACGCCAGAGGGAATTCATTTGAAGAAATTCGCCCAAAATCATGGGTTGAAGCAGTGCGTGCGCCGCCCCACTCGGGGACCGTATCTTTTAGATCTTGTGCTGACTGATCTGCCTGATATTCTAATTGTCGAAGTAATTCGCGAAATAGCAGATCACTGTGCTTTGTCTCTGCGACTTTCTATTCCCATTCTTTCCTTTGAGCGACTTCCGAGAAAGATATGGTTGTTTAGAGAAGCTAATTGGGCTCTTTTGAAAGCCCGTTTGCGCTGTCAGGATTGGCAGTGGATTTCAAATTATAATCCAGACATCTCTGCGAAGCTTTTAACTGACACTATTGTGGATTTTATGTCGGAGTCGATTCCTTCTTCTTCCTCCTGCCCCCGCTCCTCCCACCCGTGGCTCACCGACAAGTGTCTCGAGCTCGTGGAAGAGAAATCTTCAGCTTCAGGCGCGTATTTTTTCCCTGCAGCGTGCTTGCGCTGTAGCGCCGGATTGTTGGAGGCGCACAATGATGTTATTGAGCGTGCGCGCGCTCAGCTACGTAGCGTCCGGCGGGGTAACAAATTATGGTGGAAATTTTCTAATTCGATTATGAGCCGGGTTGCCGAGTCTTCTTCTTCCCTTCTCAAGCGATCATACGGGTCTTGGGCTGTAGTAGGCCGAGACAAAGCAGATGAATTCGCGCAGAGTGTCTCTAGCAAATGGAGTTTGCCAGGCCCGGTCATCAATGAGTTTTCTGATCCGTCGCTTCCCATTGTGCCAGGAGAGCCGGGCGGTTTTCTTCGTCTCCGGGTCCGCGCTGCGAGAGATTTCTTAGCCGCGCTTCGCGTTGACAGCGGCGCGGGTCCTGATCTCTTACCCGCCAAGGTGTTGAAGAATTGCTCTCGCGAGCTAGCTTTACCTGTCTGCGTATTAGCCAGATCGATAGTGTCACGCTCCAGATGGCCGTCCTTCTGGCGCTGTCACTGGTTGTTTCCGCTGCGCAAGAAGAATGCGACAGCAGATGCGGACAACTATCGTGGAATGCATCTCACTGCGCAACTTTTCTAAAGTCGTGGAGCGCTTGATTGGTGCGATATTTATTCCACGTCTGGAACGTATAGGTGCCTTTGGTCCACGCCAGTTTGCTTATCGCCAGCAGCGCGGCGCCCGGGGCGCCCTTCTTCCTCGTCCTCTCCTGGCTTCTTTCCTTCTCCCGCTCCTTCCGGGTCGCCCTCTACTGCTCTGATGTGTTTGGTGCTTTTGACCACGTAGAGCGCAGTCGTTTGTGTGATGAATTCCGTTCTTTTGGTGTCCAGAGCAAACTGGTTGACCTTCTGGGCAGCTGGCTCCGCCCCCGATCTGCTCGAGTGGTGGTAGACGGACAAGAGTCCCAGCCTTTTCTGATACAAGACATGGTATTTCAAGGCACGTATGTTGGCCCACCCATGTGGAACACGTATTTTTCTGATTCTTATCTTGCTACGCGCTCTGTTGGTTTTGAAGGAGTCTCTTACGCAGATGACCTTAATGCCTGGAAAGCCGTCGCTCCAGCCGTCACAGACGACGAAGCTTTTGAACTTGCACGTCTCTGCCAGTCGTCCCTGCACGATTGGGGCAAAGCCAACCGCGTCAGGTTCGATGCTACAAAAGAGAGCATGCACATTTTGTCGCGCTCCCGCCCAGCTGGTGACGGATTTAAGCTTCTCGGCGTTCACTGTGACACTAAACTCCTCATGGAAGTAGCCATCGACAAGTGCGCGTTTGGAGCTTCCTGGCGGTTGTACAGCCTCCTCACAACCCGTCGGTTTCACAGTGGTGCCGAGCTCGTTGGTTTGTATAAGGCTCACATCCTGTCTTACATCGAATGCCGAACGAGCGCTGTGAGCCGCGCGTCGTCGTCGGTGTTAGCTCCTTGAGACGCTCTCCAAACGCGATTTTTAAATTCGCTCGGAATCTCTGCCAGTGATTTGGTTTTTTACTTTAATCTGGCCCCTTTAAGTTCGAGGCGAGACATTCGTATTCTTGGCGTAATCCACAGGGCAGTGTTGGGGCTCGGCCCCCTCTGCTTCTCCCGTTTCTTTCGCCTCGCCCCCTCCCCTCCCCGCCCCCGTGCGCCCCGACGGCGCCGGCGGCATTTGGAAGAGCCGGCCTTCGATTCGCCAGACTATCTGTTGCATTCTGCCATTGGGGCAACCCGGGTGTGCAACTTGCTGCCAGATTTCGTAATCAGTGCTACGTCTGTGTCACGATTTCAGGGGGGCTTCAGCGCCTGCTCCGTGCACGAGCCACTTGTTGCGAAGATTGGAGCTCGACGCTCTCGTCTCGAATTCCTTTCGCCTTTCACCCGCTTCGCGGGTGTCGCGACTGGCGCGGCTAGTCTGTCTCCCCTTGTCTGCCCCCCCTCTCTTCCCTCTCCCTCCCCCCCTCCCTTCCCCCCCTCCCTTTTTTTTTTTTTTTTTTTTTTTTTTTTTCCCTTCCTCCTCTCTCTCTGTCTGCTGCTGTTGTGTTCCGCCGTCGGCTTCGTGTGTTGACCTCTTGCTGCTGCTGTCGTCGGTCGCCCCCGCTCTTTCTCGCCTTCTCCTCCCCTCCCGGTCCTGTGCGCTGCGCGGAACGCGGTAGGGGCTTTTCAAGACAACGCGCGTTCGGCGCCTCCCGCTCCTTCTTGCCCTCCTCGCTCCCCCCCGTTGTTGTGTTCTGCTGCTCTCCTCCCCTCCCTCTCCGTCCCTCTCCCTTTCTCTTGCCCCTCCCTCCTCCCTCCTCCCCGCTTTTCCCTTCTCTTGTCGCTTCTGGCTATGCGTTTGGCAGTCATTTCAAGGCCAGAAACGGTTTTCAAGGTCTTGCGGGCGTTTCATGAGCAAATCCATATTTTTGGTGCTGCTTGCCGCCGGTCTCTCTTCATGTGCTATTCGCCGTGCAACTTTTTTGAGCGATGTTGGCCTTCCGAGATCACGTGAGGAAACCTGACTGTCGCGAGGATGTAAGACATATAAAAACTTAAAAATATTCGAAAATAGTAATAAAAAAACTGAAAATTCGGAAAACTAAAAAATAAAAAATTATTAAACAGAAAGAACTAGAACATAAAAATACTAATAATAATAAATAAGTAACAAAAAACAGACTAGAAATAAACAAATAAGAGAATTTAATAATTAATCAAATAAAAAGGATTAAACAAGTAATTAAACCAGAAAAAATTTTACAACTGATAAAGACATTTTTATATATTATGATTATTATTAAAAAAAAGAAAAAAAGAAATAATAGTTCTGGTCATATGTGTAGTAGTAGTAGTAGCAGTAGGTGTATTGGTAGTAGTAGTAGTAGTAGTAGCAGCAGTATCAGTAGTGTAGTGGTAGTAGTAGTAGAGTAGTTGTAGCTCTTGTTGTTGTGCTAGTAGGCAACCGCAGTAGTAGTAGTAGTAGTAGTAGTAGTAGTAGCAGCAGTAGTAATAGTAGTAGAAGTCGTAGTCGCAGTAGTAACAGTAGTAGTGGCATTGCTAGTAATACTATTAATAGTAGTAGTAATGATACTTAAAATTCTATGGCACTATCAGTAGTAGTAGTAACACACGTCGTAGTGGTAACCGTGGTAGTAGTAGTAGCAGTCGTAGTAGTAGTAGTAATAGCAATGACAGCAATAATATCATTCATACGATTACTACTACTACTTGTACTACTACTACTGCTGCCATCGCCACCACCACCACCACCCTCACCACCACCACCACTGCTACTTCTGCCACTACTACTACTACTACTACCACCACTACTACTACTACTACTACTACTACTACTACTACTACTACTACTACTACTACCACTACTACTGCTACTACTACTAGAACTACTATTACTACTACTATTACTACTACTACTACTGCTACTTTTACTACTACTACTACTACTATTCCACGACTACGACGACTACTACGACTACTACTACTACTACTACTACTACTACTTCTACTACTACATGTACTACTGCATGTACTACTACTGTTACTTCTACTACTACTAGTACTGCTACTACTACTAGTACTGCTGCTGCTGTTACTGCTGCTACTACTACTACTACTGCTACTACTACTGAGATTGCGACTACTGCCACTAATACAAGTGAGAATAGAATAATCGTAACATCCCCCCATCTCTCCCATTCATCACCTCTCTCTCTGCCGTCTCTCGTTGTCTTGTAGGCGTCACTGTCGTCTGCTGTCGGCCTTTCCCCATACTTTCGGAAAACGTGTTGCTGCGAGAAAAAGCCAACTCGCACGGCATTTTTTTCGTCGGTGGGCAATCAGAAGAATTACCTCGCAAGGTATTTTTTTTCTCTTGTTGAAAACATGACAAGGTATTAACTCGCGAGTTCATATTTTTCTCTAGGTGGATGAGCATCGCCGAGATGAACGTACATATATAAATGTATATATATATATAGAGCTGGCAAAAGGAGAGGATAGTTCTATGTGTGTGACAATACATTTAGAAACATAGAAATCTACACAGGCATATCTATATATATATATATATATAGTGTATGAACACGCATATTTGGCGATCATGTTTTCCCTTAGACAGATGACAACAACTGATCGCCAATTCGGGTGGTGTTTATCATACATTTGAGATTTAAATCCTCTCGAACAACATGCAAGTCATGGTCGGGATGTATATTGCATTAGGCGCACAGATGCAGATAGTCAAGTGGTGGATCAAGATTCTTGTAAAACGATATGAACTATGTTTCTATGCTAGTGTAATGAAAATTTAAATTTGAAGTAATCGCGGCAGATTATTAACGTTGGTGAAAGTTGTGCGCGTGTCACAGTAGCGAGTGACGAAAACAAACGTGTGCAAGATCTCAGAGGAATTTATGGCGATTAAAAGAACGGGAATACAGCGCGTTCAGCCAATTCATACAGAATTGAGAATATGCAGTCTGTGATTGGTTGACAATTGTTTCAAAAGCAGACATTTTGTAGTATGTTAATTCAGGAGAAATCAAATATCTGACGTCTTATTTGGGAAAGCCGAATGTATCAGTATTAGAATTCAAATTTGATGGTTGTCTTGTGACCCCGGCTTAGCGATGTTACCGATAATAGAGCGAGAGCAGTTCAAAGTTCCATCAAAGACAGATTTTGGATTGTTTTCGAATGGTATGTTTTTTTGTTCGTAGCGAAGATAAGTTCATTCGTTTTTCAAAGATGTTGAATTGCCAACATACATATTAAGGATAGCATTTCAACGTGGCAAACAGAACATACAGTAATAACAGACATGTAATGTGTTCGAATGGAAATGATTTTAAAATCACAGAATTCCCTAGTAATAACTTCCCAGAAACAAACTCAAAATAAGACCAAACAGTGAAAGAAACAGAAGATAAAGAAGTCGATGGCTAGTGTTTAGAATATGATACCATTATGGTTCATGTTATCGTTTTCTGGTCGAATTGGCTTCGAGCATGTCAAGAGTTGCCAATCTGTTTCCGGGTTTAGTACGGTTTTTTTTTTTTTTTTTTTTTTTTTTTTTTTTTTTTTTTTTTTTTTTTTTTTTTTTTTTTTTTTTTTTCCCCCCCCCCCTCTCTCTCTATATATTTTTTTTATTATTATTTTCACGTACGATGGAGCATTCCTTACGTTGTGAAAGCTGATTTTTTGTCGACAGGCGTTTCTGAAGATTCCCAGTATTGTCTGAGAAATTTTGCAACATTCTGAGAATTTTGGTTTTCTGTTTGTGATATTGATTTAATCATTTGTTTTTAATTTTGCTCTATTTGTCACGCCCGTTTGCGCCCGGCATCTCTGCGCATTTTTCGCGTAATGGAGTGCGAAAGTCTACGCAACTTTGAATCTTGCGCCTTTTACAGCCGCAGGGATACAGCCAATTTGGACGAATTCACCGCGCAGTACTGGGTCTCAGCTCTCCGTGTTTCGGAGTTGTTGTTGCCGTTGATTCTTCCCTTCCTCCGTCTTCGCCATTTCTCACTTTCTGTGCCCCTTCTACCTTGTGTTCCACTCTGGGTGGACGAGAGTGAACAATTTATTTCTAGATCTGTCATTTCCACTGAAAATGTAAAATTACTTCGATCGAGCTGATTTTTCTTGGCGCTCGATGATTGAGTCTGTCCTTTCTTTTTCGTACTCCCTTCTTTTGTTTTCATTGTTCGTTCTACCTCTTTTTTTTGTTTCTTTCGTTTTCCTCTTATTTTCCTTGTTTTTCTTTTTCGTCTCCTTCGTCTCTCTCCTCTTTGCCGCTGTTGGTTGCTGTCTGTCCTTGCCGCCCTGAACTTTGAATTGCCGAATGGTGCCGCTTTGTTTTGTTGCAGAGGTTTGATAGGAAAACAACAATTGCGTGGTCCCCAGTGCCTGGCTACCCCAGCAGCTTTCGAAAATTGTTAAAGTTTCACATTCCGCAATCCCTAGGGGTGGCGAGGTCCCGTTTGGCGACGAAGTGTGAAGTTCTTACTTTCGAGCGGTGGGCGAGCCAGTGCACTCGAGTCCCACGTAGAGCCAAACCGGACCTCGCCATTTTGGGTGGGTGTGTGTGTTGCGAAGTGTGAGACTGGGATTGCTTGGGGGTGACGCAGACCCCTTTCAGGAATGGCGAGGTTCCGTTTGCGTCTGCGAATGACCCCATTGTTGTGGCTTCCCCAACAGCCGTGAAACGGATGATCATTTGAATTTTCGCCCCCCCAAAGATGACGAGGTGCTGGCCCCCTCAGCAGTTTTCGAAAGTGGCGTTTCGCATTCTGCAGCCGCCCAGGGATGGCGATGTTCTGTTCGGATCTCAGGGATGGCGAGGTTCCGTTTTGTTTGCGTGGGACCCCATTGTGCATCGATCACCGAGAGTGGCGACAATTGCACATTTCGCAGCCCCCATGGATGGTAGGTCTGCGTGGAAGTCCATTGTGTTGGCTCCCCCAGCAGGCAGGCGAGAGGGGGCCACAGCTGCATGCCCCACCAGGCAGGTGCAGGCAGGAGCAAGCATGCGAGAGGGGCATATAGGGGAGAACCCAAAGAAAATCGGCAACGCACTGCTCTACTCAAAACGGAAACCCAGAAACACAAATAAAGAAAGAGAGAGAGAGAGAGAGAGAGAGAGAGAAAACAAGATATACAGAGACGGACAGACGGAAAGAGAGAGAGAGAGAGAGAGAGAAGGAAATCTAGATACACATACATACGCAGTGAGAAGACGAGAGAACGAGAGAGAGAGAGAGAGTGTGAGCGAGACAGTGAGAGAGACACATAACATATGTATGTATGTTTGTGTAGAGAAAGAGACAGAGAAATAACGATATACGTGTGTATATACATATATATATGTATAGAGAGAGGGAGAGAGAGAGAGAGAGAGAGAGAGAGTGTGAGAGAGAGAGAGAGAGAGAAAACAAGAAGCATAACGAGCGAGGGAGAGAGAGAGAGAGAGAAAACACATAAGAGAGAAAAAGAGAGAGAGAGAGAGAGAACTATATATATATGTAGAGAGAGAGAGAGAGAGAGAGAGAGAGAGAGAGAGAGAGAGAGAGAGAGAGAGAGAGAGAGAGAGAGAGAGAGAGAGAGAGAGAAAGAGAGAGAGAGAGAACAAAGATAGAGAATTAGAGAGATACTTAGATATATTAGTACATATGTATATGCATCAGGGTGTGTGTGTGTGCATATGTATATGTATATGTGTATGTGTATGTATATGTATATGTGTAAATATACATAGAAAGAGAAAGAGAGAGAGAGAGAGAGAGAGAAAGAGAGAGAGAGAGAGAGACAGAAAGATAGAGAGAGAGAAAGAGAGAGAGAGAGAGAGAAGGAGAGGGATAGAAAGAGAGAGAGATAAACCACCTATATATAGAGAGAGGGAAAGAGAGAGAGAGAGAGAGAGAGAGAAAGAAACGGAGAGAAAGAAGGAGAGATAGAGAGTGAGAGAGAGGGAGAGAGTTATAAAGATATATATATATATATACAGGTAGAGAAAGAGAGAGAGAGAGAGAGAGAGAGAGAGAGGCAGAAAGAGAGAGAGAGAGAGAGAGAGAGAGAGAGAAAGAGACAGAGAGAGAGAGAGAGAGACACAACATTACAAGAGAAAAGGAAATCTATATAAGCACAACCAAGTATAATACATGCGGCACAAGTAGTAACATTTGTTTGTTCATTCGTGCTCGGCGTTTTCCTCTTGTATCATTTTTCCATCGTTCTCTTTATCTTTCGGGTTTTTCCTCTTCCATTTCATTGCTCTCGCTCTTCCCTGCGGACTCGTCCCTTTTTTTTGTCGGGGGGTGCGTTGGGAGGGACTGCGCGGGAGCCTCACAGAAGCTTCGTTCGGGCTTCTGGAGGCCTCTTGGCGCCTTTTGGAGGTTTTTCGGATTCACCTTGCTACGGACCGCTGTCCCTTGGGACGCTATGGGGCTTCTTGGGGTCATTTTTGGGCCTTGTTGGGCCGTCTTGCTGCATTCTTAGCGACGATGTTCGGGGCCTCTTGGGCGGTTTCCGGCCGCTCGGGAGATTGGGGAACCGAATGCCCCCAACTCGCACAGAAGCCACATGGAAATCAATGTTGTGGGATACGGCCTTTTGGGGGTATTTATTGGCGTATACAAATGGAAAATCGACACATACGCACACGCACATACACATACACATACACATACACATACACATACACATACACATACACATACACATACACATACACATACACATACACATACACATACACATACACATACACGCACACGTAGGTATGATTATGATGACATGATTGTGCGTGCGTATACAGATATAGTGTAACTATGCGTTTATATTACAGTATACAACAACGTAGACACGAACATACACATAACATAAAACACGAGGCCCAAACCGAGGCGGGCGAAGAAAACGAGCGGCGACGAGGACGCTGGCTGAACGTGCCGGTTGCGCATGCTGGTTGCACCTGGGTGGTGCGCGTATGGCTTGTGCGGGCGGGTTGGTCTTGCTAGCGTGTTCGCCTCATTATTTTGCGTGCTTGCTCGTTTGCTTGTACCTTTTCTTTACTGTTTGCCCGTTTTTTCTTGACCTGCTTGCTCGTTCTTACTCGTTTCCTTGCTTGCTTGCCTGCCCGCTTTCTCGTTTGTTTGCTATGCTTCCTTGCTTGTTCGTTTTCTTGTTCCTTTCAATTTGGGTCGGATTGATTGCGTGTGCTCCCGATCTTCCTTGAGTCGGGGCCTCGTTCAATCTCTTTGCGCAGCGCCCGCTTTCGATTTGCCCTGGTCGCGGTGTTGTCGCTGATGCCCGCCGCCGTCGTTGCTGGTGCTTCTGCTGCTGCCCGTGTCGCGACGAGGTCTATACGATCCATTGCGCCAGGCCTGGCCCATGCTGGGCCCGGGCGCGGTGTATATGCTTCCTTGGCAAAGGCAGGCGGGCGCATACACCCCTCCTGGACCCAGGATGGGCCAGGCCTGGGGCAGTGGATCTGTATTGATCTCGCCGCCCTGCGTGCTGCGGCGGGAGGCCTTAGGTCTCCGACGATGGCTCCAGTGGTAAGCAACCCTGGCTTGCGGTCGGCGGTCAGCGCCACTCGCACAGCTCGTGCCCCGCAGGGTGGCCTGGGATGCGGCCCCAGGTTGGGGCGCGCGCGTGGTCGGCGCGCCCGTTTCGACACCGCCGACACAAATGAGGAGGAGGAGGAGGAGGAGGAAGAGGAGGAGGAGGAGGAGAAGGAGGAGGAGGAGGAGGAGGAAGAGGAGGAGGAGGAGGGGGAGGAGGAGGAGGAGGAGGAGGAGGAGGAGGAGGAGGAGGAGGAGGGGCTGTTTGGCTCTGCTCTCTGCTGTCCCTGGTCCTGGCGGTGCCTTCCCTGGCCGCGCGCTGGTTTTGTTCGGCCTTGTCCCCGGGTGCCCCTGCCAGTCCCTGGCCCTCTCTCCGTTGCCGCCGCTTCCCCGACCGTCCCTGGCCGTGCGTGGCCCTGGTGCCGCATCCCGTTGCCGCGCCCTTTTTTCGTTCTCGAGCCCGTCCCGTGCAAGGAACGGCTTTCCAGTTCAGACGGTCCTGGGGTCCGAGGCGAGGTCTCGGACACCGAGAGCGTGGGACATCTGTCCGTCGCGATTTTTCCGCGATAGTGGGGGGTGTTGACCTCCGACGTCGTGTTTCCTTACCACGGGGGGCCTTGGTCTCTCGATCCTTTCACTGTTTTTTGCTGTAGCTCGGGTGTTGTGCTGTTTTTTTGTTCTTGGGCCATCTTGTGATTGTCCTGGGCTCGGCCGCGGCCCCTGGAGGCTGCAGGTGACGACCGATCTCCGTCATGCTTCCAAGACGTCGGAGGTCCCTGAGGGAGGCGAAGCCTTCTGTGCTCCAGCCTCTTAGGTTCGGCGTCACCCCAACATATTTGTACTGAATGTGCGTCGCCCCCCCCACAGGGGCGACGCGCGCACCGAGAAATCTCATAGTACATGCGTCGTGGCGGGCGCTTTCTGGCCACATCCAAGGAGGACATATAGTATCAGTATGTTCCTGTGCGTCCCATTTCAAGACGTCGGAGGTCTTTGAGGGAGGCGAGGCCTCCGTGCTCCGTCCTCTTAGGTGTTCGATCGTTCGATCGTGGACCTTCTTGTCAAACGCACCCTTCCAGCTTCTGCTCCGAAGGCCGCCGGGAGCCGCCGACGCCCGCCGAATGCCGTCAGAAGACCGCCGACGACGACGACGACTCGCTGTTCGCTCGAGGTTGGAGGTTTCCTTGATGTTGTTGTCGTAGACTCGTGGAGGGCTTCCAGCCTCGGGATGCCTCCCAGCAGCTCGGCCTAGCCGAAGGCGTGCAGGGGCGCCGGAGTCGTGCCGAACGGCCGCCGGGGACGAGAGATTAACAACCCGGAAGCTGGGCGAAGGCTGGTAAGCCCCCCCTCAAAAAAACACAAAAAGCACCAACAAAAACAAAACAAACACACAAAACACACTGTGGGAACAAAAAAACAAAACACACAAAAACACACGTCTGTGGGAACAAAAAAGACACAAAAAACACATGGCTGCCAAAACAGAGCTCCGGGATTTTTTTTTTTTTTGTTCTTCTTCCGGAAAGGATAAAGAATAAAGTCCTGTCAGGGGTGGCCCGCGCGGGGCAGGACCTTCATTGAGGTCTCACTTGTCGAACTTGGCCTCCGCCGCCCAGTTCACGAACTCGTCCCAGTGTTGCTGCCAAGCTTCCCTAGCTGCAGTCGCTTTCCACACACCCAAATCTTGGTCAACACAGACTCGCTTGATGTTGTCTTCGAACCGCGGTGAGCTTGATTCCAGGAGTTTGTTTTTTTTCTTCCGGGAAGGCGTTTTTGGCAGCCACGGGTTTGCCAGCCCTCGCCCAGCGTCCAAAACAACTCGGAAGCTCCAGCGCCGCGACAAATCGAGGCGGCCGGTTTACCTGCATTTTTGATGTTTGTAGGCCAGATTCGGGCGCGTTTTGTTTTTAAGCTGGTGCCCTGTCTTCAACAGATTCAACGCATCAACAAATTAACATTCCACAAATCCCACGCATTCAACAAATCCCACGCATCAACTTATGCTTCAAGCTGGTGGTCTGTTGTTTTTTTGGGTCCGCCATTTCCTCTTGGATCTCAGCTTGTCACTGTGGCTGCTTCTCGTCACGGCCCTTGGCATGTTGTGTGCGCGTCATCGTATTCGGAGTTCGCGATGGTCTACATTCGTGGCAGGGGCTTGTCAAATATGTCATTGAGCAGTGGACAAGAGATGCATGTAATTAGCAGTGTTGAACGAACGATTTGACGATCCAAGCGCAAGTACGGCACGTCGATGATGATGGCGATTACAAGGATGTTGATGATCTTTCTGGTCATGATGAGTGTGACAGGGAAGACTGCGACAGCGATGACTGCGACACGTGTCATGCATCTCAGCATTTCGCGACCACCGCAGTCGGTTCAGCAGGCTGTAAGCTTGCTCCTGCGCGTCCCAGCGGTGGTAGATTTTAGGTTTCGAAGGCAGCGCGCGGTAATTAATGATTCTATATAAAGGTATAGGTATGAAGGACCAGCCAGGGAGAGGAGAGGCAATGGAACACGAGGAGGAAGCACCGCAGGATTATCAGGAAGGAGCAGGAATAAGAAGAAGAGGAAAGGAAGGGTAGGAGGAGGAGGAGGAGGAATAAACAGGGTAAGAGGAGATGGGGGAGGAGGAGGAGGAGGAGGAGGAGGAGGAGGAGGAGGAGGAGGAGGAGGAGACAGCAGGAAAAACACCAGGAGTGCGGTATGATAATGCTGATGATGCTGCTGATGATGCTGATGATGGTGATGATGATGATGATGATGATAATGGTGGTGGTGGTGTTGATGATGATGATGATGGTGGTGGTGGTGATGATGATGATGAGGAGGAGGAGGAGGAGGAGGAGGAGGGGGAGGAGGAGGGGGGGAAGATGAGGAGAAAAACAATGAGAAGGCTGCCGCCTTTGACGAGCCGTAGCGGTGTTTGTGTACGTGGACATGGGCCGAGATGCCAGCCAATTGCAGCCAGATCGGGGATGCTGTGGTCGTTGTTTCAGTGGATCTCGCGGTTTTCGGTCAACCTCGGGGCCCTTGGGACCCGCGCGTCGACCCGCCTTCGCCTTTCTGCGAACGCCGCCAGCTCACGTTGGGCATTGATCACCGCGCGCGCGTATAAGGATCTGACATTTTGCTAACAGCCGATCGCTCAAGGCAGGGGCAACGATAGGGGAGGATTGGTATAAGCGGGGATGCATCGACCCCCAATCGCCCATTGATCGCCGGTGCGGGCCCGATAGCCCCAACCTGCCCAGATGGTTTCATGTTTTTGAGGGAAACACCCTGCTTGCCTCCAGGGTGCCCTGGGCTTCTTGGGTTTTGATGGTTTTGCCATGCAAAACATGACGTTCCCACCAAAAAACAATGGACGTCCTGGGTTTCTTGTGGTCGAGCTCCTACTGTATACGATCGGCTACACGCAAGGGCGGCTTCGCCGGAGTGACCTCTGGGTGCGTGGCTGTTTTTTCTGGGGGGCGCCAGAGGGCTATGCGCGAGCACGCAATGGCCGTTGTTGTCGCACCGTATGCTGCGATCGGTAAGCCGCGCGCCAGAGGGTTCTCTTGCCGCTCAGGGTCACCCTTGCCTGTAGCCGCTGTGTGCGTAGAAGGAGATACATAAATATATAATTGATACGGATACACACATATATATATATATATAGATATCGAGACGGCCGTGTTAGAGTGCCTGTGCTACTTGTGCGTCTCTTCAGTTTCCCTTTTCCGCTTTTCTCGCCGCTGCCGCCGCTGCCGTTTCTCTTCTCTCCGTCGTCGTGATTGATCGCTCGATTCGCTCCGGCTGGAGCCGCGCTCGCGGGGGATTTCCGAGTGCTTGGGGATGACCAGTTTTCGCTTCTTGTAGGCTGGTCTTTTGGATGGGCCGCTGGCGCCATCGAGCTTTGAAAGCAACATTGCGGCAGACAGCAGGTCAATTTTGGGCGTACCAGCCTATCCTCGTTTTGAGGCTGGTCCCTGCTGCAGGTCGCTCCTCCTCCTCCTTGTCCTCTTCCTCGCCTCGCCCTTGCTCGCCCCGACTTCTGAGGAGCAGGTTTGGGGGATGCCAGCCCGTTGGTTTCCGCATCCCCTGGCTTATGCCAGGTCGGCGGCGCATTCTTGTGGGACGGAGTTTGCCCCGCACAGTGGCGTACTGTGAAAGCATGAGTAGGTTAGCTATTGTTGGTTGCGCGGATCTAGGGCTTCGTGCAGCAGATGAGTTATTTTTCGGACCAGGCGTAATTGCCGCGTCCGTGGCACTGCCGCCTTGCCGATCACCTCAAGTATGCAGTGTTTGGTGCGTGTGTATATATTGTCCGCGCCTCCTCTGCGCCTCCTCGCGCCTCCTCCCGTCCGACCTGGTCTGTGACAGTCCCGGGACACGGCGAGGGCACCCGCAGACCGCACATGGGCAAAACCACCAGGGGTGTGTTTTTGCACAGCGAGGGGAAGTATGGGCCTCCCACCTCCCTCCTCCCGCCTCCCTCCGCCTCTTCGCAGGCTGGTCGCGATGGCTAGTGCCTGCCGTGGCCGTGGCTCTGCTGGGACGGCGCTGTGCGCCGGCGCCGCTCTACTGGTAGGGTTACAGGGGGGCATGGAGGAGGAGGAGGAGGAGGAGGAGGAGGAGGAGGAGGAGGCGGAGGCGGAGGCGGAGGCGGAGGCGGAGGCGGAGGTGGAGGCGGAGGAGGAGGAGGAGGACCAGTGTAAACCCAAAAGCGATCAACGATGTTGGAATACACCCTCCCTCCATGCTCCCTCTTTCATAGGCCTCTACAACGGTTCATTTCCATTGAGGGATCTGCCCCGTTGGAAGACCACCGCTTGAAGACCCGAAAGCATGCCAAAACATTGTTCTCGGGATTCCAACGCCACGGATCAACCTGACTGCTGCGTCTTGACGATCCTGTATCGTGCCAGAACGACACTCTTGGGATTTCAACACCGCGAATCAGTGTGACTGTTGCCTCCGCAAAATCCTGAATCCCCCCAAACACAATTTCTGGTACGTTGATCGTGGGAATCCGTGAAATGCTAACACATTTTGTGTGAACGAATGTGCGTGGCGCTAGGGCGAGAGCCACATTTCGAGAAGGAGCCGTCCTGCATCCTTGAAGTTCTTGCGATTTTGTAGGCCGAATATGCGCGGCGCTAAGGCGAGAGCTACATTAAAAAAACGGGTGATCCTCAATCCGTGAAGCTCTTGCAAACTTGTAAAACGAATATGTGCGGCGCTAAGGCGAGAACCACATTTTGAAAACGGGGTATCCTCAATCCGTGAAGCTCTTGCAAAGTTTTGGAACGAATGTGCGCGGCGCTAGAGCGAACGCCACAAAGGAAAAACCACCCGCCCTCCATCTGTGAAGCGGTTGTCAGTTTTTAGCCTTCAAAGTTATAAGCGGTGAGGAAGTCTCAGGGGAAACGCCAGGCCCGCCCTAGAATCTGGCTTCGGGGTGCGACAGGGAGAAGTTATTTACAAGGAAAAAGAATGGAGGAGGAGGAGGAGGAGGAGGAGGAGGAGGAGGAGGAGAGGACGAGCGGAGGAGGGACAGCAGGAGGAGAGGAGGAGGATGAGGAGGAGGAGGAGGAGAATTAGGAGGAGGAGGGGGAGGAGGACGAGGAGGAGGAGGAGGAGGAAAACGAGGAGGAAGAAGAGGACGACGAGGAGGACGAGGAGGAGGAGGCAGCATAACTGTTCGGTTCTTCTCTGTTCGTCTCTGTACCTCGGCTTGCTCCGCGCTCCCGCTGCGCCCCTGCGGGCTTCTCTTCACACACCAGTGCTATTTTTCGTTCTCCTCCTCCTCCTCCTCCTCCTCCTCCTCCTCCTCCTCCTCCTCCTCCTCCTCCTCCTCCTCCTCGTTTGTTGTAGTGGCCTCTGGCCAGAGCCGCTGATCCGCGGCGCTTCCGCTGCTGTCGGGAACGGGCGATGACGACGACCACGGGTGGTCGTCGACGATGGTGGGCTTTGACGACGACGATTACGGCCATGTCGAGGACGTCGATGACGACAACCACGAATGCCGAACGTTGACTGAAGATTGATGACGAAGATTTACTGGGCTGCTTCGCTTGAGTATTTTCAGTTGTTCTGATAGACGCTGCGACCATCGTCCGTGCAACGTCAAAGCTAGAACTGGCGGCGAGCGAGGGGGGAAGTGAGAATGAGAATGCCTTCTCAGAAGGCGGCGGGACTTCTCATAAGCCCTCGCGCCTTTGAGAGGTTTTCTCCGTCTTCGGGTAAGGCTTAGACAATTTTTCAGAAGGCCAGGAGACTTCCGAGCCTTCTGAGAAGGCCTTCTCCTTCTCACTTCCCCCCCTCGCTCGCCGCCGACTTAGTCAAACTTGACATACGTATGCATAAATTGGCGAAGACCCGCGCGGATTTCTGGAGTTGGCGCCAGATCCCCCCCCTGGCGGCACCTCGGGCGCCGCCCCTCTTTTGCTCCGCGCGCCAGGAAGGGGACAACCGCAAGGGGGTGCCACATTCCATCAGTGAGAATGAGAATCGACATCGTCCTCTGACAGAAAAGGGGACCGACGTGCAGCGACGGGGTAACCTAATTGCCAGAGGCCACGCGCGAAGAGCACGTGGAACGGGGCACCATAGGCCATCCACAAGACCGACAGACGATCGTCCTCGGGGCTACCGCGGCGCCGGACAGCCACCAGTCTGCGACCCCAACGGGGGAGGACCGTAGCAGGACTGGGATCCCCTGGGGAAGTGAGGCAACGAGAAGAGGAGGATGAGGACGATGGTGTTGGTGATGATGGTGGTGCTGATGATGTTGATGATGAGGAGAAGGATGAGGATGAGGATGAGGATGAGGATGAGGACGATCGTGATGATAATGGTGATGCTGATGATGCTGATGATGATGCTGATGCTGATGCTGATGCTGATGATGCTGATGATGCTGATGATGCTGATGATGCTGTTGCTGATGCTGATGCTGCTGATGATGATGATGCTGCTGCTGCTGCTGATGATGATGATGCTGATGATGATGATGATGATGATGATGATGATGACGCTGGTGGTGATGACCAGGAAGAGGAGGAGGAGGCGGAGGATGAGGAGGAGGAGAGGGGAATGAGGAGATGAGGGGCCCAGTCCAACCACAGCCTACTCCCCCGCCCCTGGGGATGCGTACACCCCAAGCCTTTGAAAAAGGGAGTCCGCCTCCACCAGTCCTGGGGATGGTCGCCCGTGTATTTGTACCTTGCGCAACTGGTGGCACTGACTGTCCCTCCAACCGACGGGGGTGCATCGGCTATCCCCGAGTCCTTGACGGAGCCCCGCGATCGAAGCAGGAGGGCGGGGGGCGAATGAGACGGGAGCGAGGGAGCGAGGGAGGGAGGAAGGAGGAGGAGAAGGAGGTGGAGGAACATGAGGCGGAGGAGGAGGAGGAGGAGGAGGAGGAGGAGGAGGGGGAGGGAGGGAGGAGGATGAGGAGGACCAGTGTAAACGCAAGTCGCATCAACGATGTTGTTATCAACCCTATTGCCAACTTTCTCTTCACAGGTTCATGCAATAGTTTGGTTTAATTGCAGGAAGTGGTCCATTGAAACACAACCGGCCAGAACATTCAAACAAAGAACACACATATATATATATATACATATATATATATATAATTTCCCAGATTCCCCAAAGGGGAAATGCCTCGCCAGGACCAGACACATATAATGAACACATCATTTGTAATTGCATACGTTTGATTGTTTTAGGGCACCCTTGAATTTCCGAAATTGCTTGATAATCCTAGACCGTGCCAGAATTTGATCTCTGGGACTTCAGCGCCGCGAATCAAAGTGACTGCTGGAGGAGGAAGAGCGGAAGGAGTAAGGAGGCCGAAGAGAAGGAGGATGAGGAGAATGAGGAGGAAGAGGAGGAGGAGGAGGAAGGAGGAGGAGGAGGAGGAGGAGGAGGAGGAGGAGGAGGAGGAGGACGAGAAGAAGGAAGAGGAGGAGGAGGAAGAGGAGGAGAAGGATGAGGAGGAGGAGGAGGAGGAACAGGAGGAGGAGGCAGAGGAGGAGGAGGAGGAGGAGAAGGAGGAGGAGGAGGAGGAGGAGGAGGAGGAGGAGGAGGAGATGCAACACGCTGGGAGAGGGGGGATGAGGAGGAAGGTGAGCAGGATGGTCAGAATCTTGGACTTTTCGCACTTCCCGTTGTTTTTTTAGCGAGTTGAGGGGAGGCGGCCCGGGGTGTCAGGGCTAGGGATGCGCCAGGGCCAGGGAGGCGTGCGTCTACTTCTCCCGCGGCTTGGCCTTCTTCGCCGCGTCTCCTCGCTCGTCGACGGGCGGGTGCTCGGCTTAGATCGCAGCCAGAGTACCGCTGTGCACACTACACTGTCCATCTTTCGTTTTCCGTTCAGTCATTAGCTGCGCTCCCCTCGTGTGTTCTCTTGCTGTGCCGCCATTACCCTCCAACTGAGGCTTGGCTGCGCCAGTTGATCATGACATGACATTCACTGCTTTAAGCACTGCAGCAATTTGTTTTGGAGTAAAACAGCGCGCGCGCCCTCCCGTCGCCGGGGTCGGGCGCTCCCGCGTATCATAATATGTACAACATTATAGTACATACACTTGCTTACTGGATACTCCTAAGAACACGCCATGGTTTCAAGGACATCCACTCCGAGACTTAACTTGGGACCATTACTACAAGGTGACTTACCAACACATTCAGATCAAGAGCCTATCAATCGGATCAAGGTAATGCCCGAATTCATGTTGTCAAGCCACAACGCTGGTTATCAGCCGAAAGCTTCACCTCGAGATCACGAAGCTGTGCTTCCCTTCTCGGAGGTGGGTGTACCAAGCAATGAGGAGCAATGCCATGGTTTAAGATAATCAAACTATCATTTTCGACACCGAGTCCCCTGATCTTGTCAGGGGCTCCGACTCGCGTTCCTCCCAGAATCTCAACAACAACAACAACTTCTCGCTGCCGTCGGGAGGTAACGCCAGCAGACGAAAACCTTGGCCGCTGTGGCATTCCATGGCGGATGCGGATGCAGAGACGCGCGGATCAAGCAACCCGGACAAGCAACAGTTGCCGGCTGGTGTTCGTCAAGTGTGGGTGATTTTTTCCGACTTGTCGGATGCACGCGTAACCGTCTTGTCGGAAGAGTGGGGGCCAGTCAAGTCGACGCTCCACCTGAACCGAGAAACGGCTGCTGAGTTCATCCGGGGGGCGTTTCGAGGCGTGTAATCTCGGATCGTTTTCGATATTGGCTCAGGAACCATCGCTGGCGCCAGAACTTTCGACGACTGTGTCGCCGAAGCCTCGTGGGAAGATCCGCAAGGCGAGACGGCAGAGATGATGACAGGCTTGCCTGCGGCCGCTCAGCAAAACGCCGAGCAGGCAGCCGGGTCGAGAGCACCCGCAGCGAAGCAGCCCGGGGAAGCCATCAGCCTGTTAGTCAGCTCCCCGCTCGTGAAGCGAACCAAGACGCAGGGCATGCCGCAGGATATTCAGATGCTCGACCCCGGGGGGAGGCGCCAAGGGTTGTGCTTCTGGGTCACCCCCCCCGCCGGTCAGTCCGCAGACTCAGAGGACTCTGCGTGCAGGACACTTGAATCTCAGGGCTACGAGGACCCCCATCCCTCGCGCCCGTTGTCCGTGGGCCAGGGGCGCGGGGCTCGACCGACGTAGGGCATCGAGGGCCCCGTCGGGCCCTTCGTCGTTTTCCGCTCGCGCGGCGCGTTCTAACGCATCGAGTCTTCGCATCGATGAGTCGCGCGGCAACGGAGGCCCCAAGTGCGCGGCGTTTCCCGAGCGCTGCTGCCCAGGAAGTCGAGGACAGTGCAGGAGGCAGTCTGTCGCGATTGCTTGGTCAGTGGCAACCTTTGCAGCTTGATGTTCCTCTGCCCAGGCTGCTTGCCCCTTGTCACGCACACTTGCACGACGTTGGGTGGCCTCGAATGGGACCTGGCCGAAGAGAGGAGGCGGGATGCAATGGCCGAAGAAAGGGGCCGGGAGCTGGCGCGTATGAGAGACTAGATGACTAGATCACGATGACCGAAATTCAACGGCGCTCTGCTGCTCGTGTCCAGGCCGAAAACGACCGTATAGCAATGGTCCGTGCCGTGGAGCAGGCCGAGGAAAGGCAGCAGGTTGCCACCTCGGAGCAGGCGATGCGAGCGTCGGCCGAGCTCCGCGAACTGGCTAGCAAGGTCAAGGCCTCGGCAGCCGCTGAGACGCGGGCTCAAGGCCTCGAAAAAAGAGCGTCGCAGAGGAGGCTGGGCGTGTCGTCCGGGGGCCAGAGAGACCCATCAGGTGACGATGATTCGGGTAGCCGAAGAGCTCAAGGCGGCTGAGGCGCGCAACGCTGTCCATGGGGTGGAGGCGCAGACGGCGGCTCGACGGGGGTGGGCAGACCGACCGACCGCTGGAGCTGTCGCGAAGAGGGCGTCGGCCGAGAGTGAAGCGGGGATGGGGCAGGCGCGGGGTGAGGTCAGCGACGCTCGTCAGCAGGTGCAACCATGTTCGTGCTGCCGATTGAAACGAGACGCGTCGTTTGCAGTGACGCGTCGGCGAAGAAGGACGGGGGGGCAGAGCGAAGGCGCGACGGATAAGTGGAAGCGGAAGGAACGCGAAGCGAGTAGGGAATTCGATGAATGTTTTGCCTCCCGAACTGCACCTGGATCAGGGCCCTCCGACTGACCGCCAATGTCCAAGGCGTCCTTCGATTGTGTCGCGAGCGCCTCAGAACGCGCGGCGGAGCAGAAGGCCGAGGACGACGCCTCCAGAAGATTGAAGGCGTTCGAAGACTCTGCCAGGGTCGATCACCAGAGGCGTTCGGATATGTTCACGGGAGCGCCGCGGAACGTGGGGGGCCGTGTCGAGGCGAAGGCCAGGAGGTTGGAGCTGCGCGTTGAGCAGCGCGCGGAGGATGTCGTCGCGGCCAGCAATCAAGCTCAGGAGAAAGATGAGTCAACCAGGGAAGAGGCAGAGCGCCGCTTGAAGAACAAGAAGAAAGCGGAGCAATCCCAGGCAGTCCCCGCCACCTCTTTTCCCCGGGTGCACGCCGCCTGACCTTGAGAAGCCAGGCGGCGATCCAGCTCACTCCTGCGCCCGATATGGCTTGATCATGTTTTATATGGCGCTCTCACCGGGTTCGAATGCATTAAATCTTCCCACGAAGATTTCACGCGAGTTGCCCCTCGAGGCTCGCTTTTCCGCTCCGGCCTGGCTTGTGTCCTGCCTCCTTCCTTGAGGCACCGCGTCCTGCCAGGGTGCCCGCCCGTCGGCGGCCCTCCCTTCTGCGGGGTCGGGAAGGACATGCTGGGGCGCAGTCGGCCAATTCGGAGACGGGCGATGGTCGAAAAGGTTCGAGGGGTGGAACCCCGGACATCCTCCGATATGTTCTGCTGAAACCGCGGCCGCAGGCAGATTTCGCGGCTACATCCTGGGGGTATGTTGCCGTCCTGGCCAGGTGTTTTTTTTTTTCATCGTCCCGAGGCCCGGAAACGGGCTCCAGAAACTGAAATCGAACACAACCGCCAGGATTGAACAAATCGTATCGTCGGAAAACTGGGACCGTCAAGGTGTCCGCATGACATGGCGCCTTCGCAAGCGCCGGCAGCATCCCCTGTTCTGTTCATCGGCGGCGACGATAAGGGCGAATAGACCAGTGGCGGGCATTGCACGTATCCGCCCAGGAGCTTCGCCGAAGACATGGATCATCGGCGCCCCTGGATACAGTTATTGCTCCCCCCTGGTCTATGCGCCCCCGTCGTCGTTTCCCAAACGATCCTGAAGGTGTGCACGATTTGAGGATTCCTTTTCCGTCCCGCAGCCTTTCTTTTCTTTGCCTCCATTTTTTTGTTCCCAGGTTCCCCGGATGTTCCAGCCGTTTCCCCCGGGCCGGGCTGGCGCCCCGAGCCGCCTTTTGACGCCCCTGGGCCTGGCGGGGATGGCCCTCGGAAACCGAAGACGGGCAAACGCCAACCCTTGTGGTGTTCTCTTTGTATGCTCCTCTCCAAGGCGTTCCTTTTCCTGTGCAAGCTCCTCGGCACCGCCTGCACCCCGGCCCGCCCTCCGGCCGCCTGAGCCCCGCCCGCCTGTGCTCTGTCTCCCCAATTAGGGCTTTGCGTCGCCCGCCTAGCTTTTAACCGGAAGAAGCTCGCTCTCGACCCGCAGACCAAAACAACATGGTTTCTCTTCGCGAGGGGACCCTGAGATCCTCCGCCACGAAAACGCATGCAGCACCGCGAGGGATGACGACCGGAACCCTAGGCTCATATTTCTGCTGCATTATTTGAGCCGGATCGAATTGTGATGGCCCCGGAGCTCGACATTCGGCGACAAGGCCCGTTGTGAAATAATGGCAACGCCAAGATCTCAGGTCGGCACGATCGAAATGCGTACGTAAAGAATGGGTAGGAAGACCGACAACAATGTTTGTCCATATTCGTTTGGATTCGCTGTCGGCGTCGCCGTGGACGTTGTCTTTTTGACACAGAAGGCCGCCTGCCCAGCAGCGGCCGCAGTGGGTTTTGGTGTTGGGCATCTTTCCATTTTTTCCGATCCATTCTGTCCTGAGTTGGGTTCTCGTTTGAATCAGCAGCGCCCCGCGTCCTTCCTCCTCCCCCCCCCTCCCCCCCTGCTCCCCCCTCCTCCTCCTCCTCCTCCTCCTCTTCCTCCTCCTCCTCCTCCTCCTCCTCCTCCTCCTCCTCTTGCTGCTGCTGCTGCTGCTGCTGCTCCTCCTCCTCCTCCTCCTCCTCCTCCTCCTCCTCCTCCTCCTCCTCCTCGTCCTCCCATCCCTACCTCTCCCATGCGCATGCCCACTTCGGTACACCACTCACACGCTTCGTGGCCCGATGGGGAGCTTCACCAAAGCCTCCAGTGGCAGGATCCGCATGGCGGCGGTGCATCCTTTGAGCGCACCTCTCGTGCCCGTCGTGGCTCCATAGGGAGCTCCAGCTAAGGCTTCAGTGGCAGGGTCTGCATGGCGGCGGTGCCGCATTTCATCGCACCCCTCACACGTTTCGTGGCCCCATAGGGGGCGCCACCAATGCTCCAGTGGCACGGTGCGCATGGCGGCGATGCCTCATTTGAGCGCACCCCTCACGCGTGTCTTGAATCCACAGGGAGCTCCAGCAAAGGCCGAAATGCCAGGGTCTGCATGGCGGCGGTGCTTTATTTCGGCACACCCCGCACACGTTTCGTGGCCCCATAAAGGGAGCTCCAGCCAATGTCTCCGATGTCAGGGTCCGCTTGGCGGCGTTGCCTCATTCGAGCGCACCCCTCCCACCTGGCCCTATGGGGAGCTTAACCAAAGGCTCCAGTGGCAGGGTCCGCATGGCGGCGGTGCTTCATGTCGGCACACTCCTCACACGTTTCGTGGCCCCATGGGGAGCTCCAGCTTAGGCCCAATACAAGGGTTCGCATGGCGACGGTGCTTCATGTCGCCGCACTCCTCACACGTTTCGTGGCCCCATAGGGCATTCCAGCTAAGGCTCACATGTCGAGGGTCACTTGGCGGTTCCATTGTGAGCTCCAGTGAAAGCCCAAATGACAGGATTCGCACGGTGCCGAAGGCGATACTCACAACGACGGTACTCACAACTGCATATGGTTGGGTCATTCGCAGGAGGAGGAGGAGGAGGACGAGGAGGAGGAGGAGGATGAGGAGGAGGAGGGCGTCCAAATCAGGGGAGGCCCTGGGAGCACCGTCGGGCGCCGGAATCTGAGGCCTTGCTTCTCGCGCCAGGCCTCGGCCGTGCGCTCTCGCTTCCCCTGGGGCGGGCCCCCTTGGCCCGGGCAAGTGAGCGGGCCTCTCGGGCCAGGGGCCCCGAGCTCCGAGGTCAGGGGGCAGGGGCCCTGAGCAGACTGATAATCGGAGGCAACGTGCGAAGTCTACCCCAACACCCCACGATTTCTAGGGGGGGGTCCGATGCGACTCGATGCCTGCGCGACTTGGTTGTGCATCCTGGCGCGGCCGATCTGATTCAGTTCGATTCCGTGCCAGTGCAGCCCGATCAGATGTAAGCTCCGATCCGAGTTTGTTTGGCGATTCGATGGTGACCGGTCCTGCCTTGGGTCGGTCTGATTCAGACCTGCTTGTACTACGTGTGCGTGGGCGACGCGCACACGGAAGCAGCTTGTGGTGAAAGCATCGTAGCGAGCGTGGTCTGGTCATGCCGCTCGGGTCCCAACGTGCTACAATATGCACGTACCATGAGTTCCGGTCGGACGTGCCCCTCCAGGGGGGCATACGGTGCTAGTACGTCTGCCTGCGCCGCCCTTGCTACAGCCCCCGACCATCGTTTGGCACCCGCTGCCCCGGGGGCCCGCTCCACACGTGGGCGAAAAGCATACCCGTATCCGCGGTCTTGTGGGCCAGGCCCCCTGGGCCGCGACCCCGCGGATAGGGGGCGCTTCTTCGCGGATTCCCCCTCTC
The DNA here is from genome assembly GCA_963575745.1 of Prorocentrum cordatum. Classification (NCBI taxonomy): domain Eukaryota; class Dinophyceae; order Prorocentrales; family Prorocentraceae; genus Prorocentrum; species Prorocentrum cordatum. The sequence continues at coordinate 10,847 of CAUYUJ010014383.1, read as the reverse complement.
GGAATGTATCTCTGGGACCACGTGTCCGTGGGATCGCGCTCCAGAGTCCAGACCGCGAGGGCGCGGATGCGAGCATGCTCGCCGCTCGTGATCCACGGCGGGCAGGTGGACCTCGGGTACGGTAGGTTCGCGTCGCGTCGACCAGTGGCGACCCTAGCGCGGGCGTTTAAGGTTGAACGCCGCCGGCGACGAACCAGAATCGGTCGATCTTGAACGATCTGATATCGTTCAAGGTGGAACGATCCCAGCGGAGTCAGGAACCGACGCCGAAGCCAGCACGACGCGAGCCTGCCGTACGGACATGTCCGCCGCTCGCGATCCATGGCGGGCAGGTGATCCACTGGCGACGAGGAGCCCCCCGCCCCCTCCTCGAGTGAGAACAGGCTCTCAAGCCCTCGATCCTGGGATTCCTCCTCCTCCTCCTCCTCCTCGTCCTCCCTCCTCCCTCCTCCCTCCTCCCTCCTGCCTCCTCCCCCCTCTCTCCTCTCTCCCTCCCTCCCTCCCTCCCTCCCTCCCTCCCTCCCTCCCTCCCTCCCTCCCTCCCTCCCTCCTCCCTCCCTCCTCCTCCTCCTCCTCCTCCTCCTCCTCCTCCTCCTCCTCCTCCTCCTCCTCTCCTCCTCCTCCTCCTCCTCCTCCTCCTCCTCCTCCTCCTCCTCCTCCTCCTCCTCTCCTCCTCCTCCTCCTCCTCTCCCTCCCCCCCCTCCACCTCCCTCCTCCCTCCTCCTCCTCCTCCCCTCCTCCCTCACTCCTCCCTCCTCCCTCCTCCCTCCTCCCTCCTCCCTCCTCCTCGATGCCCTGCTCGCCTGCCCCCGCCGGCCCCGCGGGGCGCCGCTCCCGAGGCGCCCGCAGGGGCCGCGGGTGGCCACCCACCTCCACAACACCAACGAGGGCGGAGCCGTGCCGTCCGAGGCCGCCCCGCGGGGCGGCTTGCGGGGCGCCCCCCTCCGTCGATCGCAAGCATGGATCAAGGGACGTTCTTGGATGTTCTGGTGCATCTGGGGGGAGAGTATCCGACGAAGGCATCTATACACCACCACCGTGGGCCAGGGCCATCCTGGGCCGTAGGATGGTGTATAGACCCTCCTGGCTCGGCCAGGAGGGCGTATACACCATCCTAGGGTCTAGGATGGCCCTGGCCTGGCACGGTGGTGGTGGTGGTGTATAGATGCTTTCTGTGTAGAGTACCCTCGAGTGATCTCATGGTCTGGGGTGTTCTTGCCAGCGGAGGGTCTCGTGTTACAGGATGTTCTTCTGCCCTGGGTCCGGCCGTATCGTCGGAGACCTGGGTCCACCCCATTGCACTCGAGCCGAGGCCGGGCTCCCGCAGGCCGCAGGGCCTCCCAGAGGGCCTCCCGAGAGGCCTCTGAACGGGCCTCCGGGGGGCCCCTTTGGGAGGGGAGGCCTCCGGCTCCGGCCTCCAGGATCAGGCGATCGCCAGCGTGGATTCAGGTGGCGTGGATTAGCGACGGGTCCCGTTTCCACGGGAAATCGCGGATTTCCGCCGCCGAGTGAGGCGGCACTGGCCGCATTTTGGGGAGGGCACCTCGACCGATCCATAGGTTTGGCGACCGCGCGCCAGATCCATGGATCGCTAATCCATGTTTGCGCGCCCCCGATCCCCCACCGACGATGATCCTGATGATGATTGTGACGATGACGATTCTGATGATGATGATGATGATGATGATGATGATGATGATGATGATGATGATGATGATGATGATGATGATGATGATGATGATGCTGACGATGATGATGATGATGATGATGATGATGATGATGATGATGATGATGATGGCGGTCGTGATGATGATGATTATGATGATCATGATGATGATGACGAGGATGATGAGGATGATGATGATGAACATGATGATGATGGTGAATAATAATATGATGATGAATCTGATGATGACGACGACGATGACGATGACGATGACGATGACGATGACGATGATGATGATGATGATGATGATGATGATGATGATGATGATGATGATGAGGATGATGATGATGACGATGATGATGATGATGATGATGATGATGATGATGATGATGATGATGATGATGATGTTGATAGATGGTGCCGATGATGATGCTGATGACGATGACCCAGCTTTAGTATAATTTCATGACTGGACCCAGCTCTAGTACAATTCTATGAGAGCTGGACCCAGATCTAGTAGGATTCTGTTAGAGCTGGACCCAGCTCTAGTAGGATTCTGTTAGAGCTGGACATAGCTCCAGGAGGATTCTATGAGAGCTGGATCCCGCTCTAGTAGGATTCTGTTATAGCTGGACCCGGCTCTACTAGGATTCTATTATGGACCCAGATCTAGTAGGATTCGAGTAGAGTTGGACCCAGCTCTAGTCGGACACTATTCGAGCTGGACCCAGCTTTAGTAGGATTCTATGAGAGCTGGACCCAGCTCTAGTGGGCTTCTATTTGAGCTGGGCCCAGCTCTAGTAGGATTCTAGTAGAGCTGGACCCAGCTCTAGTAGGCATCTCTTACAGCTGGGCCCAGCTCTAGTAGGGTTCCATTAGAGGTGAACCCAGCTCTAGTAGCATTCTGTTCGAGGTGGACTCAGCTCTAGTAGGGTTTTATTTGAGCTGGACCCAGCTCTAGTAGCATTCTTGTAGAGCTGGACCCATGAGTCTGTTAGAACTGGATCGTATAATTCGAAACAGTTTGCTGTAGGAGCTCGCTTCGCTGGTGCGCACATTCATGTTCTGCTGAGAATTCAATTGGAAACCCTTCCTGCTTCATTTCCATTAGCTTGTGATGGTGCTGGTTGCGCGGTTGCGGTTGCGACCCTCCCTCGCAACTGGGGGGCAGGATACCAGTAGCCTGTCCTCGCCAGCAGTGGAGGCCGGGGATCTGGTACCCTGCCCCCAGGGTGCCAGAGACCCGTCCCTGCCTTGTTGTTGTTGTTGTTGTTGTTGTTGTTGTTGTTGTTGTTGTTGTTGTTGTTTATGCCGTTGTTTGTTCTTCGAATATTCCTAGTGGGCTACCTCCCCCTGGGGTTGTCCAGTACGTCCGCACGGACCGTTGGGCAACGCAATTGGTGCGGCCAGCACGGAGCGCTCGAGAAACCCTAGGGGGACCTCGAGACCCCAACCGGCCGACGCACCAGACCGACCTGGGAGGGAGGGCCGGTGAAGCTGGCAGCACCAGCGCAGACCGTCGGATCGCAGACGAGGCGCCCGCCTGGAGCACCACAGGGCGCCATTTGGCGCCATCCGAGCCACCGTGGGACGAGCAGAAGCCTGGTGGGAATCCCTGCGGGCCCTCGCTGGAGCAACGCTGCGCCACCTCAGCCAAGCTCTTGAGCCCGCAGGGAAGTCGCGCGACCTCCTCGGGGGCGAATGTTGATATTTGGTATCCCGCCTCGGAGCGGGGCGGCAGAAAAGCCAGCCAGAGGCGACGCACCACCGAATCCCGCCATGGCGACAAGTACGCAGCCTGCCCAGAATCTTCCCCCACAGGACCGAGGATCAGGGACGATTCCAGTCAGCATTGATCGTAAGGAGGATCGACTTCCCAAGGGTAGGTACCCTTGCACCCATGCCTTGTCGGTCATCTTCGGTCCACCCTCAACCACTGTCGACGGCCAGCCCCGCTCGAAAAGCTTTGGCATGGGCGTATGCCTTTGATTCCTCATCGCGCATCTTGCTACTAGTTTTAACTGTAGGAGACGGAGGAGGCGAGCCACGGCGATGGCACACTGCTTCCCGTCGCAAGGGGAGGGGCTTGATCCTCAAGAGATCGAGGCCTCCGCGCGCGCGTGCAGGTGACCGCCACCGCGCCGCCCGCGTTTGAGGACGCCAGCGCTCCCCCGTCAGCCAGACCTCAGTCGTCGTCGCCGCCGTTGTCGTCGTCGCCGCCGCCGCCGCCGTCGTCGTCGTCGTCGTCGTCGTCGTCGTCGTCGTCGTCGTCGTCGTCGTCGTCGTCGTCGTCGTCGTGGTCTTCGTCCGTCGTCTTCGTGGTCGTCGTCGTCGTCGCCGTCGTCGTCGTCTTCGTCGTCGTTGTCGTCGTCGCCGCAGTCCTCGCCGTCCGTTGCCGCCGTCGTCGTCGTCGTCGTCGCCGTCCGCCGCCGCCGTCGTCGTCGTTGTCGGCGTCGTCCTCGTCGTCGTCGTCGTCGTCGTCGTCGTCGTCGTCGTCGTCGTCGTCGTCGTCGTCTGTCGTCCTGAGTCCGTCGTCCGTCTGTTCGTCTGTCCATCGTCGTCGCGATCGTTCTCACTACGTGGGCCTCCAGAGCCTCGACCCCATCAGGTAACGCGTCGGGCCGCGGGGCAGCGCACTGCACTGCGTGCGGCGAAGAGGTCGCGGATCCAGCAGACTGCACCTGGCCCGCAGGTGGCCCTACAGTCATGAACATTGGCTTAGCGTGTCGCTCCGCTGGTTCAGGCCCACGTCGCTTCGGTGCGACACGCTATCCACTTCTTCCAGTCCCCCAGCGTCAGCGTCCCGAGCTTCTCCGAGCCTCCCGCCTCCTGGAGCGGAGCGACACGCTATCCGCTCGCAGGGCATCGCGTGTCGCCGGGGCCGCCGCCGCGACGCGCTATGCAAGAGTTTCTGACAGTGACAACGGCAGCGGACGCGCTTGCAGTTGTAGCTCGATCTCAGCGGTGGCTGCGCCGCTCAGCGTCTTGGCCTTCATGTCGCGGCAGGGTTGCGGCCTCTCGCCGCGAGCCGTCTGGCGGCCCTGGGGGCTCTGCCCTCGGTTCCGGAGCGATGGAAATGCGAAGCGACGGCCGTGGTGTTCTTCTTTCAGCCAGGTTTGTGTTCGAACTTGCTTCGTTGCGACCGTTGCTCTGCCGCTGCTGGAGGAGGAGGAGGAGGAGGAGGAGGAGGAGGAGGAGGAGGAGGAGGAGGAGGAGGAGGTGGATAAGGTGGAGGAGGAGGAGAGGAGGAGGAGAGGAGGAGGAAGGAGGAGGAGGAGGAGGAGGAGGAGGAGGGAGGAGGAGGAGGAGGAGGGGAGGAGAGGAGGGATCCAAGTGACCGCCAGCATAACAGGTTTTTTCGCAGCCCCCTCTCTTTGCTTGCGGCCGCCCCTCTGCCTCCCCTTTCGCTTGCATCGGGCCCGCAGCCAAGGCGCTGAAATCAGGTCCGCTTTGGGCTCAGGAGGAGGAGGAGGAGGACGAGGACGAGGAGGAGGAGGACGAGGTGGAGGACGAGGAAGAGGAGGAGGCTCAGGAGGAGGAGGGACGAGGAAGAGGAGGAGGCTCAGGAGGAGGAGGAGGAGGCTCAGGAGGCTCAGGAGGCTCAGAAGGAGGAGGAGGAGGAGGAGGAGGAGGAGGAGGAGGAGGAGGAGGAGGAGGAGGAGGGGCCCTGGTTTGCGGGCCTTGTCCCAGACTTGGGTCGTGGAGTCGATTCGCTGCCGAGACTCGCCGTGGCCAGACAGGCCCCTCCGTTCCCTGCTCCGCGCTCCCTCTGGCAGCGCGTCGACTGCAAGGTGCTGGCGTGCGCCTGCCGCCTCGGGCCGGGTGCGCGGCCGCGGGCAGGTCTTCTGAACAGAAGATGCTTCCGCGACGCCCAGATGTCTGGGTCTCAGTGGGCCTGGGAACGGTATCGGGGTTTTGGAGCCGTTTTCGGAAGACTGCCCCTTGACACTGGAAGCGGCGAGACGAGCCATTTCAAGGAAATGGCCTGGGCAGTCCGGGGATCCGAAGGACGTTCGGGACCGTTTCGAAAGCGGTCTGGATCTTGTAAAAGGCGGTGACCTGGACCAGGCCCCCACCAGGAAAAGGGACAATGGTAAAGCAACAGCGCCAGAAACGTCAACAAACACGGCGCCAGAAATGTAATAACAACGGAACAACAACAACGGCGAACAAATCTGCCTTTTGGTTTGTCAGGGCCTGCGAGGGCCCAGATGTCGTCGGGGCCCCCTCCTCTGGCAGGCGTGCGCGGCCGCAGACGGCCAAACGGCACTGGCGGCGGAGGAGGAGGAGGAGGAGGAGGAGGAAGAGGAGGAGGAGGAGGAGGAGGAGGAGGAGGAGGAGGAGGACTTCCCGGGACTTCACACCGCCGCCCGCCCAGAGATTCCCGACTGTAGGCCGCTTAGATGGGGTCCGAGTAGATGTGGTCGGAGGATAGCGCCGCATCGCCGATGCACCGACGATGAAGCTTGATGTGGAGACCGTGTTTCCCCACGCCGACCCGATGCGTCGCCGATGCATCGGCGATGCATCGGCGATGCATCGGCGATGCGGCGAGATCCTCCGACCCCATTTGCTCGGACCCCATCGGGGAGGCCTCTACCTGCTTCCTGGGACTTCACGCCGCCGCCCGCCCAGAGATTCTCGACAGCGGCCCGCGTGGCCCCAGGGGGGGCCAAAAACAGCGACGCGCACACGAGTTCTCGGGCGGTCCGCGCGGACTTCTTGGATCGGTGCTGGGCCCCCCTCCGACACTGCCTCGAGGCGCCGCCGTGGGTTTGGGAGTGGGGTCTAGCGCGGGCCCGAGAGATCCGCGCGGACGTCCGGAAATGCATGCCTATACGGCTTGGCTTGAAGAAGAGAGAAGACCATGACCATGCATTTTTTGGCGCTCAGCGCGGATTTCTTGACCCCCCTGGCGGCGCCTCTGGCGCCGCCCTTGGCGCGCTCCGCGCGCCAGGGAGGGGGGCCCAGCGCAGATCCAAGAAATTCGCGCGGAGCGCCAGCAAGTTTATGCTTGTGCAGTTTTCTTCTTCTTCTTCTTCTTCTTCTTCTTCTTTTGGTGGCTCTCTAGTGCCAGTGCGTGCTCAAGCGTGCGTACGCGTGCGTCGAAGCCTTGCAGGAGCAGGCCATCATGGCCATCGAGGACTGCATGTCCCACGGGCCCTCTGTGGAGGCGTGCGCTGGCGTGCGAATCGTCGGCGGCTTTTGTTTTTGGCTTTCAGCTTGCATCGCAAGCATCTGTGCATACGTACGCCAGTCTGGGATGTAAACGCCCAGCCCTCTCCAAAGTCTTCGTTCCTGTACCAGACAAGACCATCACAGTTAGACATTATCGACGTCTTGATGGCGCTCTCGCTTACTCGTTGATTCGTGATGAAGTATGCTGTGACCTTGAGATTGCATTTTTATGTAGCAACATGAGCGTGTAATGAGCTGAGGCATGATGAGCGTGCGTCGACTCGCGCTAAGGCGTCTTGAAACGGGCCTTCAGATATGTGACCACACCTATCTTGCATGTCTCGCTCCGTTTGGAGCCGCCATGTTGACGGACCAGTGCCCAAATGGCCCTGCACATTCGAGGCTTACTGGCCAATTAGCACAAAGTTGGCATTGCCAACGTTGCGTGGGCGTAGAGTGGCTCCTCGGACGATGGGTCATGTGAGATGCTTGCTTCGTGTGTAAGAGTTCGTAGTGAAGTGCTGGCGTATGGGGCTCCGTTGACGCCGCGCGCAGTCCCTCGCGCGGCTGGACGTGAAGCTGCTATCCCTCGACCAGCAGCTGGAGGCCGCGATCCAGCAGCAGACGGGTGGTGACGAGCTGGCGCACCTCATCGGCGTCAGGCCGGCGCAGCGGACCCACACATCCGCCCGCCTCGAACAGAAGTCGAGGCGGCCGGCCTGTCGCCATGGCCCTGGGGGCTCTCACAGGCGGATCTGGATCGAGAAGTGCCGCACAGCGATACTTCGGGGTCTAGGGATTTGGTGTTTTCTGCTTTCCTCCCCCTCTTTGTTAATTCAAGCTTCGCGCGGCCCGCTTAGCTTCGACCGGACGAGGTGCGCTCTCGACCCGCGAATCAAACATGTTTGTTGTTTCGCGATGTTGCAGCATTTTTTTCGTGACGTCGGATCTCAGCGTTGGTGGCTTTCCGAGGCCGGTTCTTGGGCCTCGGGGCCGTCTGCAAATGACTCGGGGCGAGGAGCCGGCCCGGGGGGGGGGAAAACGGGTCGAGAGGTCCACGGGCCCACGCCTCGACAAAGTCGAGGCACGGGACGTGTGAGGGCGGCGAAGACGAAGGCGACGACGGCGGCTGCGGCTGTCAGGGCGGCGGCCGCTGCGGCGGCGGCGGCGGACGACGACGACGGCGACCAGGGCGGCGGCCGCTGAGGGGGCAAACGTGGGGCGACGACGGAGGCCCTGGTGGTGGCTGCTGCGGCGGCGGACGCCAGGCGACGATGGCGGCGGCCGCGGCGTGGCGGCGACTGACGCCAGACGACGGTCGGCGCGAGGCATAGGGTTGGGACGCTGCGGTCCCAGATGGAGGCGCTGCAAGGCCGGTCGGACGCAAGCGGTGCGCCGGCACCAGTCCTGGCCAGGGCCTACCCCAGGGCTGGGGACCAGTTTGTTCAAGCCTTCAGGCTCGGAGGTTGCCAGGCCCCGACGTTCGGCGGGTTGATCTTTTTGTCGGTCGCGGCGTTTTTTGAGTTTCGGCCTCTGGGGGCCGTTTTCGAGTTCCGCGGGACCCTCAAACATGCATTCGCTCTGAAATGCTGCCCCCGGGGGAGCGGTCGGGAGCGCTGGGGCCGCGGATAGAAGAAATCATATCGTCGGAGGTCTCCGCTCGCGTTCCTCCTCCACGGCCGCCCTCCTCTTGCCCTGGTCACACTTGTGTGCCCATAGTTCTGGCATGGCCCGCTGGCTATCCGAACGCGTTCGCGCTCGCCCGCGCTGCGGACAAGAAAGGACAGGGGAAGTGACCTTGGCTGGTCCAGGCTGCGCCCAGCTTTCCGCAGCGTTTTGGAGCCCCTGGGGGCCCTCTGGACCTCGGCCAGCCCAGACATCCGATGCTCCGATCTTTCCAACGCGGGGTCCCTGGTGGAAGTCCCAGCCCCTTCCGCAGGGCCAGTGCTCCATCCCGGGCCGCTGTTTGACGGTCCCCGCGGTCGGAAAACGGCCCCTGGCGGCCGCGAGCGGCGATAAGCCTTCGTCTTGTTCCCAACCCTCCTGTGGTGTCGGGTCCTCGTTTTGAAGCCACAGCGCCCCGCGTCTCCTGCTTCCTCCTCTCCCTCCTCCTCCCTCCCCCTCCTCCCATCCCTTGCCTCTGCCCTCCGCAGGAGGAGGAGGAGGAGGAGGAGGAGGAGGAGGAGGAGGAGGAGGAGGAGGAGGAGGAGGAGGAGGAGGAGGAGGAGGAGGAGGAGGAGGAGGAGAGAGGGAGGAGGTGGGGGAGGGGGGGAGGTGAGCGGTGGCGGTAAGGAGGGGAAGGAGGTAGTAGATAAGGAGGAGGAGGAGGAGGAGGAGGAGGAGGAGGAGGAGGAGGAGGAGGAGGAGGAGGTGGCGTCCCCAGAAGCGCTGCGTCGCCTGCGGCCCCGCCCTGGCCCTCCCTGGCCGTCGCTCGGAGCGGGGGGGGAGGCGTGCACCCCTCCCCGGCCCAGGGTCGGCCCGGCGGGGATCGGCGCAGGCGTGTCTTTTCCTCGGGGGCAGCGTCGGGGGGGAGCCTGCTCGGGGCCTGGGAGCCCCGCCCTGCCCAGGATCGTGCAGCTCCAGCATCCCGGGCGAAGAGATCTATGCCCAGCCACTGCTCCCTGGCCAGGCCCATCCTCGGCCCATCCTGAGCCCATCCTGTACAACCCTCAGGACGTCGGGTGACGAGATCTTCCATACACACCCACTGCCCCCTGGCCAGGCCCATCCTGAGCCCAGGAGCTGTGTATGCGCCCTCCTGGCCAAGCCAAGAGGGCGTGGCGCATACACCGCTGCTGGGTTCAAGATGGGCCTGGCCAGGGAGCAGTGGATACGTGTATAGAGTTCGTCGCCCTAGTATCGCGGGCCGGTCGCCGCTGTATCGGCGACATGTCGCCGATTCCAGGTCTATGGTCACCTGCCTTTGGCCAGTCCCCGCCTTGGGCGGCGTCGGAGAAGGGAGTAGGGTTGGTGGGTGGACATCCTGGACGGGGCCGTGAGACATCTCCCATATTTCATGGCCCCACCTCTTCTTTCAGCACGCTCCCTGGTCCCCCCCTCGGCCCACGCACATGCATCGGGCCATGCTTCGCTGACCGCCCTCTTCCTGGTCCCCCTCTCCGGCTCGGGTCGCTCGAGAAGGGGGATATGCAAGAGGACTCGGCCCCGCCGCCATGCGCCTCCCTCGATACACTGGCACCTCCTGCGCGGGGAGGCGCTGCTTCCTCCTCCTCCTCCTCCTCCTTCTCCTCCTCCTCCTCCTTCCCCCCCGACCCGACGCGTCCTCCTTCGGGGACAGGGTCAGAGGGGGATAGACGCAGCAGCGACCCCGAATCGCCCATTGACCGCCGATGGGGTCCCGATGGCCCCATCCAGCCAGGAACGTGCGGATGCGCTGTCGGTGGCCTATCGCCGACCCATCGGCGATGTATCGCCGATTCCAGGCCGATGGTTTCCCTCCCGAGCCGGTCCCTTGTGGTTTTCGTGCCCCAACTCGGGCCTCCCGCGGCCGTTCTGGATGGACGGTCTGGGCACCCCGGGCACAGTCTCGGTGAGGCGCAGCCGCTGGAAGGCATCCCGAGGTTGGAACGTCACCGATCACCAGCGAAAACGTGCGAAAACCTCACGCCTCTGGCCTCGTTGCCTCGAGCCAGCTTCCCCCTGTCGTTCCCCCCTGCCGTTGGCCCTCACTCCTGCGAGGGGTGGTTGCCTACATCCTGTACAACCCTCAGGACGTCGGGCGACGACATCTATTGTAGTGGCCTCTGGCCAGTGCCGCCGATCCGGGGCGCTCTGCAAGATGATGATCAGGATGATGATGAAGATGATGATGACGAAGACGATGACGACGACGATGGTTATGACGAGGGTGACGATGACGGCGATGATGGTGATGACAATGCTCATGATGGCAGGGGGAGGGTCTGCTCTGCAGGGGGGGTCCGCTCGGCAATGGCGGGGACTGCAGGGGAGAGGGCAGGGGAGGGGGTCTGCTCTGCAGGGG
>CAUYUJ010014382.1:1152354-1174745 GCA_963575745.1 Prorocentrum cordatum | reverse complement strand
TAGAACGCGAGGAACGTGTCCTTCTTACTGTGAGGGACGCCATCGCTGTAGAACCCGATGGGGACACTTTTTGCTCCATTGGCGACCGTCACTGGATGGCGTGGGTAGTGAGGGGGCAAGTCTTCACTCGGGACGCTGCTCGCATCGAAGTCTGAGGGGTTACGAGCAACGGCCTCTGCGAACGCCTCGTGTGGGAGATAGAATGGAAACTGGATTTCTACTCTGCTCTCCGAGTCTTTGTCCCAAATGGGCACACTTGTCGAATACAGCTGTTCTCGGCTTCGACTGTGCAGCGCTCGCCGAATATGCTCCGTGCGATGCGTGGAGTCTGGGTCCAGCGCCAAATCCCCCACACCTGATCCGCCACATCTCATTGCGTGATGCGCGATTGTGCAAACATCCTGGGGCTGAACGCCGCAACGCCCGAACCAGACCTAGCCGCCAGACAAGCTTGCCCGACATATCCCTTTCCTCATTGTTCCTCCACTCCCCTCCCTATCTTACTCCCTTCTCTTCCCCTCCTCACCCTCTCCGCGTTTTCCCCTCGCCCTTCCCTCCCTGCCCACCTTTCTCCTTTCAGCCGTCCTCGTCCCATTACTGTTCTTCACACCTCTCTCCCTCCCTCTCCTCGAATGTTGTCTGGAGCGGGGTCAGGTACGAGGTTGTGGGTTTAACCGTCCTTCGATGTGAGCTTGCCTTGCGACCACCTGGTGAGCAAGTATGCTCGCAAACCGGCCCCGCCATCGTCCACGATAGGATCAGCCTGCATCGAGTGGCCCTGGCAAAATCACATCCCCACACATGTTCCACATATCGTTTTCTCACGTGCACGTACACCCATGGGTCCACGACCCTTTGATGGGGCAAGTGAGGGGCGTTGTGATTTTGTCCTGCCACTCGGGCCTCCATCGGCTGTGGCCTCTCAGCTCCGCCCCCAGCGACCAGCAGGCTCATGGCAGCTGCTCGCGCAGTCATGGCGGTGAACGAACACTGCCAGAAACCAAAACAGGTCCTGCACCAGAAACCGTTCGAGCAAAAGCGGCTGGAAGGCTACTGCCAATGGGGCTTGCAACAGAGCGGAGCATGGGACCATCATACGTGTCATGAAAAAGCTCCTGTCACGGGAAACTCTGCAATCGTAACCAAATCCGATGCATCAACATGATTTCTACACATTGCTCCCATGCTCCAGCCCTGGGGCAATTAGACAAAACAACTCGGACATAGAGAATTCCGATCCAGTTGAGCCCTTCTCCCGTCCCTCCTCTCCCTCCCCCTACCTCCCGAACTTCCTCGTCACCTCCCTCCATCCCTCCCTTCCCCGTCCCTCCCTCCCTTCCTTCCCTTCCCTCCCCTCCCCTCCCTTCCCTCCCCCCCAAAATTCTCATAATGCGCTCTCACGCGCGTCGGGCTTCTCAAGATCGCCCCCTCCAGAAGACAGAACGGATAGCACCTGAAAACTCGAACAGATCTGGCCTGAGCGCTGGTACCCTTCCCACCCTTCTGGCAATCGCGCCAAACGATCATTTCTCTCGCCGAGCGCCGTTACGCAGTGCGCTCGAGTATATGGCCGCACGCCTCCGCATGCCAAGCGACGCTGAGGGGGGGCCCTGGTCGTGGAGCACATCATAGCACATCATATGCATATAGTATCATTGTGCGTGAGCTGATGACGTGAAGCAAATTATCTCATTAAACCGGCTACGGTCTGAACAAGCCCACAAGGGCCCTCCTCATCGTGCTCACGGTTCCAGGGCCCATTCGAAAAAAGTGCACGTTTGAGCTATATCTTTGTATATAGCTCTCTGCACGCTGCACTGCTCACAGCGCATTTCGTCCTCAGGTCGCTTCCAGGCATGCCCTCCCCCTCCCTTCTTCACTCTCTCGCCCTCCCTCTCCTTCCCTCCGCTTCCCACAAGGCGGCACCAGCGGCGCCCCTATCTACCTACGCCTGCGCTTGGTATCGCCCTCGCCCTTGAGCGACTCCTCCGCCTCCCCCATGCTCTCCTTGATCTTGGAGATACGCACGTAGGCCACGCGCGCCTCTGAGCAGCCAAAGGGAGCAACGCAAGAAGACCTAAGAGAGCAACCAAGAAGTTATGAACTTACACTGGAGGTAAACTGCAATGCAAAGAGATAGCAAATGTCAGCTGTTATATTCTTGCGCATGGTGCAGTGCTCCTCGTCCTCCTCACGCCCTCCCCCTTTTCCAAATCTCATCCGCCCTCCTCCTCCACGCCACCCTCCTTCTCCAAACCCTCAGCTGCAAGGCAAGGGGCCCCATTGCCTCCTTCATGCTGGTGTTCATTGTCTCAAGGTTCGGCGCGGCCCCCTCCTTCGACCTGGCACAGGGACCCCGCTCGTTGCAAGTCGTGGTCGTGCATGCCTGCTCTCATTGCTCATGCTCCCCATCCTTACTGTATAGATCAAGCACGCGGTTGATGCAGCCAAAGGTCTCCGTTCGCATACGGCATCACCTTTTTCACATCATTCCTACTCCCCCTGATCCTCCTGCTCCTCCTCCTCCTCCTCGGAGGCGGTTTGAAAGAACAGTTTCTACTTTGCACGTTCGGTGCTCTGCCAACTCGTCCTCCTCTTTTACTCCTCCCTCCTACTCTTGATCCTCTTCCCCCGTACCCCTATCCTCTCTCATCGCAATCCTCATCACCTTCACTGCGCCTCCCTATCACGATACATGCCATCACTAAGAGAAGAGCTGACTTCCCCTGGATGCTCTTGATGGTCTCGTCACGCATATCCGACATCACTTTCTTGTGCGTCTCGATCGACTTCTCGAACGGCTTTAGCCACGGGTTGTCTTTCACCTCCCCTATATCAGAAATGCTTCCACGCTTTCGCTGTATACCCTGTGCCGCTCCCTCTCCAGCCTCCCTCCTCCCTCCTCCTTCTTGTCGCCATCCTCATCCTCCTCATCCTCTGTCTCCTTGCCCCTTATCCCTTCCTCCGCTCGTCTCCCCTCACACCTTCCTCTCTCTTATTTATTATCCCTTACCCTTATCATATTACCCATTACCCCTCCCTCTTACCCCTTGTCTCTATTATCCCTTATCCCTCTTATCGATTATCCCTCGTATCCCCTATACCTCGTATTCCTCTTATCCATCCTATCCCTTGATCCCTCTTATCCCTTGCCAGTTCCTTCCTCTTACCCCGTATCCCTAGTTTCCCTTGCCACTCCCTCTTATCCTCTTACCCCTTATCCCCCGCCCCTTATCCTCTTCCCCCTTACCCCTTCCTCCACTCTTCTCCTCTCAAGCCCCGCCCCAGCTCACGGCGCCGAGCCCCTCGAGCAGCACGATCACATTCACGAGGTCCCCGAGCGCATCGGGGATGGATTCGGCTCTCTTGTTGATCATCTGCTCGTCCGAGTTGCCAGCCTGCGCATTCTTATCCTGGGGATCGAGCGGCCGCGCCATCGATCCCTCGATCCCTTCCGCCTCCTGGGCAATTTGCCTCCCTCACTCCCCCTCCCCTCCCTCCCTCCCCTCCCTCCCTCCCCTCCCTCCCTCCCCCTACCCTCCCTCAGGAGTTCCCCCTCCTCCCCCTCCCCTCCCTCCCTCTCTGTTTGTCCAGTCGATCCTTATCATTACCACTCGAGTCGGACTCGGACTCGGAGTACGAGTACTCACTGTCGCTGTCGCTCTTCTCAGCTTTCACCTCCGCTACACCCTCATGCCCGTATGGGTTTACTCACTGTTGCCACCTCCACGTGACACATACAATATCTCTCTCACACTACATATGCTGAAGTCTGCAACCTGCTAGGGCCAAAATGCTCGACAGTTTCACGCGCAGGAGCTGACCTCCGAGAGCCCCTGTCACCCCTTTCGCTGGCACCATCGCCAGCGATGGCCCACTGCTGGACGAAAGGTCGACGGTGTCCGACCTCATCGTGGTCCTGATCGCCTGGGTGTGGGCCTGGCGGTGACCAGCTATGTCGATGCGCCGTTGCTGCTGATCGCTACTGTTTGCTGCACCGTTGCTGCTGATCGCCACTGTTATCGCCACTGCTTCTCATCACAACTACGCTGCTGCATAAACTCGTCTGCCTCCTCCTCAGTCTCCTCCTTGTCAGCCCTCCCTCCCCTACTCCTCCTTCTCCCTCTCCCCCCTCCTGGTCCTCCTCGTCCTCCCTCGCTTCCAGCATCCATCCTCATCATCCGTCCATGCATGCATGCATCCCGCTCCCTCCCTCGGGGCACGCATTGATGATCTCGCCGTGCTCGGTCACCCGACAGTACATGGTGTCGCCAGTCTGGAGGTCCGTCTGGCCCCGCCCCAAGATTTAGCATTTTCACGTGCTCATCCGCCTTCCCCTCCTCCTCCTCTTCCTCATCGCCATCCTCCTCCTCGTCATCATCCTTATCATTATCCTCCTCCTCCTCCTCCTTATCCTTATCCTCATCCTTATCATTATCTTCAAATGGAGTCAGAACCAAAGCCCCGTCCCATCCTTGATGTGCGTCTTCTTCATCTTCAGGCAGTAGGCCTTGACCGCCTCGGTACGTTCCTTGGCCCTGGAGGGGGATCATCATTCGCCCTCCACCTCATCCTCATGTTCCTCCTCCTCCTGCTCGTTCTCATCCTTCATCCTCATCATAATCCTTTTCATTATCCCCCGATCCGCCTCATCCTCATGTTCATCCTCATCCTGCTCATCCTAATCCTTCGTCATCTTCATCCTCATCCTTGTCATTATCCCCCTCCTCGTCACTATCCTTCTCCTCCTTGTCATCCTCATCCTTGTCATTATCCTCCTCCTCCTCTCCTCATAATCTTCAAATGGCAAAGCTGGCTCCTGATACCCTTGTCCGTCTTCGCGTTCTCTGGCGTCCAGCCGAAGGAAGCCAAAAGGTCGTCATCGTTGTACCAGTTCGAGGACACCTTGTTCTCGTCCTTTGTCTTGCGCTCCTCCATCTTCATGCAATCCGCGTGGGCGAAAGTGCCTGGACGGGGGGAGAGGGGCAAACTTCCTGGTTTCTGATCTTTCTCCTATCCCTATCGTTCTGTCCTCCTTCTCCTCCTCCTCCTCCTTATCCTTACCCCCCTCCTCCTGATCCGTACCCTTATCCTCCTTATCATGCTTACCCTATCCTTATCCTCCCCCTCCATATCACTATCCGTATCCTCGTCCTCCTCATTGTCCTTATGCTTTATCCTCCTCTTCCTCCTCATAATCTTCCGTATCCTCCTCATCCTCATTATCCCTCTCCTGATCCCACTCCTCATCATCACCACTCTATTCATGGTGCTGCTGTGGCTCCGTATCTACCCCTCTGCATACATGGCTGGCCTGTCTCCTTCCAGATCTTCATGAACTCTTTCTGCCCCTCGCGGCTCTTGGCTTTGAACTCTTGCCGGACCGCGCTCTTGGTCTTCTTCATGTGGTTCCTGCCCCTTTCATTGTTCCCTTGTCTTCCCCTTGTCTGCCTGCCCTGTCCTTTGCAAATCGTCGGTGTTCTGTATTCCTCATCGTTTTGTTACCCCCTCCTCCGCATCCTCATCCCCCTCCTCCTTCCTCCTCGCCCGTTAGTGCGCAACACACGCACGACCGCATCTGAGACAGAAGGGCCCTCGAGCAAATGGGCCCCAGACCAGTCCCCGCCTCATCCGTTGCAGGTCGTTTTCGTGCTGCCTCTTCTCAGGGTTGCTCCTGTTCGACTTGGCCCTCTTTTTCCGCTCAGCAGCACTCATCTTCGCTTTCGGGGGCATATCGCCTCCCCTCCCCATATTCCAGAGGAGTCGGAGCGACAGAAGGATCGACAGAAGGATCGAGAAAAGGATGGGAAACCGTGTTTCGCGTTTCACTTTCAGCGCCCCGAAGGGAACAAGTCTGACTCCTCAGGGCGCTTACTGGAGCTGGAGTGAGCATTCTGGCCATGCAATATCCAGACATGGAACACTTGCGCCATTCCTCCCACGTCACCGCGCCTGTCGACCTCCCTATCTCCTGCCCCTCACCGAGCGTCCCGTACATGCCGCTCCCGCTGATGTAACTCCCTCCACATAGGTGCTTCCATCCCCCATCCCTACCTGTATCTATGTACCTCCGCCGCTGCATCCACCCCTACCTATGTCCCATCACCCCTATATATATAATGTACCTCCGCCATTCATCCTTCTGCTTCCTGCATCCACCCCTACCTATCTACCTCCATCCCTCCACCTCCCTCCCCACGCTTTTCTCTTTCCCTCGCTCGCTCCATTTTTTTGTGCAATACCCAGACATGGGAATCGGCGATCTCCCCGTCGCCTGCACGCTGCGGCCCTGAGGGCAGACACACGGCGCGATGGCCAACGTCGATCGATCGAGCGAAAGGGAGGTGCACTAAAGAGTTGCCGCGCTCATGGAACTGAAAGAAAAAAAAAAGACACACAGTCAGACAAATCATCAATCATCAAGCATCAAAAAATAACATAAGAGACATCAAATACATCATCATGCATACAAAAAAAAAAAAAACATCAAACTCATCATGAATCAGAACAGCATACAGCATTAACAAAAAAAAGAAAAGATAAACACAAAAAAAAAGATCAAGCCTAATCTCTCCCCCTCCGCCTCTGGGCGCACCCACCCCGGTCGTGGCCCCCCCATCGCCCTGAGAGGGGGTCACGACTCTACCACTCGGATCGATCCCCCGTGCACTTGGAGCTCCCCCGCCCCCCATCCCCCCCGACTCTTCGGGCGCGCGGTCGAACGTCGAAGCGTTCGCGACGCGCGCCCGACGCTTCGGGGGGACGTCGCAGCCTTCCAGGGCTCCCCCCGAACCCTCAGGGGGGGACTTAAGGCGCCATGGGAGGGGCCACCGACCCCTCCGCCCCCCCACGGAACCTCCTGGGGGGGGGGCTTAGGCGCCACGGTACGAACAAACATTTTTTTTAAAAAAAAAAAAAAAAAAAAAAAAAAAAAAAAACATTAAAAAAAACATTAAAAAACATTAGAAAACATAAAAAACATTAAAAAACATTAAACAACATTAAAAAACATCACCATCGGAAACGGTAAAAACGTTAAAAACATTAAGAACATTAAAAACATTAAAAACATTTAAAAACATTATATAAAAAACATTACGAAAACATTAAAAACATTAAAAAACATCAAAACCATTAAAAAAACAACACATGAAAAACATTACAAAAAACATTAAAAAACATTAAAAAAACATTAAAAAACAACACCACAAAAACATTAAAAAAAAACATTAAAAAAAAACAATAATAAACATTAGAACACATTAAAAACATTAAAAACATTAAAAAAACATTAGAAAACATTAAAAAACAACACCATAAAAAAACATTAAAAAACATTAAAAACATTGAAAACATCAAAAAACATTAAAAACATTAAAAAAAACAACACATGAAAAACATTACAAACACTTTTTTTTTAAAAAAAAAAAAAAAAAAACATTAAAAAAACATTAAAAAACAACACCACAAAAAACATTAGCAAAACATTAAAAAACATTAAAAAACATTAAGAAACATTAAACACATTAAAACACATTAAAAAAAACATTAAAAAACATTATGTTTGTTCTCTCAGAAAATCATCATTTACAACAATCACAACTCATTACGACTCCATTAAAACGGTATTTGTATAAATGTCATTTCAAACTCTTATAATAACACATGAAAACCATTCAAAAACACCTACTAATAAAAAACATTTTCCAACATGTCACAACCATTAAATGTGTACACATTACTAGACATCTGTCATGCCGGGAAGACCCGCGGCGAGCGCTCACCTACCACAACAAAGCGCACACTTGGGCGCTCTGCGGTTCTTGAGGCCCAAGGGGGCGACTGTTGTGGCAACGGAGGGGGTGTTGGGGGGCGCCCAGGGGGGGGGGTGGGGCGGGGCGATTCGGCCTTGGGTGTGTTCAGGGGGTGCATCTGGGGGGTAGGTTTCCATAGGAGTGAGGGTGGGCAGGGGTTAAGGTCCTCTGTTACGAGCCACCCACGGGTTGGGGTTCGAAACAGAGAGCTTAACCCCTACCCCCAGGGGTGAGGCCACCGAGTTCGACCTCCTTAAGGAAGATCGAAATCGGCCGCTTTCCCCCCTGGGTGGGACCCCGTGGACGGGGGGGGGCGCATGGGCGTTCAGGAGGTGGGAGGGCGGGGGCGCTTCTCTCCTCCTCCGTTTGCCCCCCCTACATGGAGGGCTTACCCTCCCTACATTGCTCTCCAATGGTGCCCCAGATTGTGCTCGCTTCATTGAATTGATCGCCAGTTGATTGTGATCTCCTGGTCAGGGCGCCCAGGTGCACCTGGGCGTACACTCTGCACTGCCTCCTGCAAGCTGCTCCACACCCCTCGCTCGCTGCTCTGCCCGTCCTGCCCTTTCTGCAATCCTCCTCTTTCCTCTTCTCGTTCCAGTCCTCCTCCCCCTCCCCACTCCTGGCCAACGGGTGTCCTTATTCATTGGTTTTGCCCCCCCAGAGTCCCAAATGTTGTTCCTCCTCCTCCTCCTCCCCCTCCTCCTCCTCCTCCTCCTCCTCCTCCTCATCATATATTGACCATCCCCTCCATCCTCGTACAATCACAGCCTCTTCCCCTCAGTGTTTCGCCTGCTGGTTTTGAAAGTATGATTGCTTTGAAAGCATAGCAACACAGCGCAGCACGAAACTGCAGCACAGCAAAAGGCAACACATCACAACGCAACACATGCAACACACAGCATAATGCAACACCGCAAAATGCGACACACCAAACTGCAACCCAGCAACATGCAACACAACAAAATGCACCAACATGTAACATAGCAAGACGCAACACAACAACATGCAATACACACACCAGAATGCAACACAGCAAATGCACACTGCAACATGCATCAACATGCAACGTAGCAAGACGCAGCGCAACAAAATGCAACACACCAGAATGCAACAGAGCAAATGCACATTGCAACATGCATATCCGCAATCTGCGCCCGAGTAACCCACGGGTATGATGGTGGCTATTCGTGGCTGTCCGTACGGGTGGCTGTTCGTGGTTGTCAACACAGGTGCCTCCTCAAAATGTTTCCTGCTGGACATCTCCGTGTTCAAAATACCTCCTCCTGGACTTCCTCCTACCCAAAATGCCTCCTCAAAGTGCCTCCTCAAAGTACCTCCTCCAAAATGCCACTTCCTCTTCATCGTCATCCTCCCTGCCCTCCTCCCCCTCCTGTACAGCCCTGAGCCTCATCATCGAAAATCTTCTCCACGATCCCCCCACCCCATTCATACATGGCCCCGTGCGCAAAAAAATCATCTCTCTGATCTCCCCGTTCGCCTGCAAGTCCCTGGGTGCACGCGCACCGTGCGCGGAGCTCTCGGGTCGAGCACTCAGCTGTCTCAGCTTGAGCAGTCTGGGCACTGCGCGGACAGGTAATAATGAAGGCAGAGCGTTCCTCGAAGCACTCGCAAATCACATGACAACTTGAGACGTGGCATAGAATCAATGACGGGGGTGCTCGAGGAGTGCACTTATATCTGGCATCGGAAATCTGGTGTTTCGTATATGTTGTTTTATATCGTTTGTCGAATACCTCGCATCATATGTTTTATATCGTATCGGGTCGGCTGGTATTTCATATCGTATGTCGAATCAGACATGACATATGGACTCGGATGTTCAGTGACGTATTCGATGCTATACCGAACGACGTCGTATAAATATCTTATGATGGTTGAACACACCATGTGTTATCGCGTGTGTCGTACCGCACACGATCAGCACAGCACTCAGCCTACCTCCTTATCTCATCCTCGAGGGCGTGGCCGTCGTTCCGGCCTGGATCACACAATTAAGCCATGATCACCTCGATGCTCTCAGGGTCAGCTCATCCCATGTCTCCCTGAGACGTCGTTCGGGCCCGACGCACCCACTTTCCCGACTCATCCACTCACCCGCTCATCGTTCTCACCCGCTTCCCCGATTCATCCACTTTCACCGAGCGCACAAGGGCAATGCATGCCCTCCCCGCGGCTGGTCGGCGATATCTCACCCCGTTCATGCATTCACCTCGCGGCTGGAGAGATTAGAGGGGGACGGATTGGGATGGAGAGGTGAATGGAGGGAGGGGGAGAGGGTGCCAAAAGCAGTGACCGAAGGAAGCCGAAAGCAAGGATCGAGGAGGGGACCCCCCCTGAATGGGACCTCGAGCGGGATCACACCGACAAAACTGGCCTCGTGCCTCAAGCGCCCTCCCTGTGTCCCGCATTCCCCAGGGGCCTCGCCGAACGTAAATCAAGATGAGAGCGCTCACGTAGCTCTCGCGACATCTCGATACCGCCCTCCCTCCGTCCTCCCTCCAATCGCATTGCCTCCTGGGCGAGCACTCTGCACTGCCTCCTGCTCGCTGCTGGTTTCGGGGCCCTCCAGAGTCTAAGATTTTGCCTCTCCTCCTCCTCCCCCTCCTGGTCAACGGGTGTCCTTATTCACTGGTTTGGGGGCCCTCCAGAGTCCAAAATTTGGCCCCTCCTCCTCCCCCTCCTAATCAACGGCTGTCCTTGTTCATTGGTGTCGGGACCCTCCAGAGTCTAAGATGTTGCCCCTCCTCCTCCTCCTCTTCGTAATCATCCTCGTGCTCATCCTCATCCTCATCCTCATCATCATCATCATCATCATCATCCTCGTCCTCGTCCTCGTCCTCGTCCTCCTCCTCATCATCCTCGTCCTCATCCTCGTCCTCATCATCCTCGTCCTCGTCCTTCTCCTCATCCTCATCATCCTCGTCCTCATCATCATGATCGTTTTCCTCCGCATCCTCATCATCCTCGTCCTCCTCATCATCACCACCATCATCATCATCATCATCATCATCGTCCTCATCCTCATCATCATCATCCTCATCCGCATCGTCATCCTCGTGCTCATGCTCATCGTCATCACGACCGTCCTCATCCTCATCGTCATCGTCATCCTCGTCCTCACCATCCTCGTCCTCATCGTCATCGTCATCATCCTCGTCCTCATCCTCATCGTCATCCTCAACTTCCCTCCCACCTAGATCTGGAGCTCCGCGTAGACGTCGATCCTCATCTGCAGCGCCTGCTCCTTGGTGGTGCACTCGTGCCAGCAGAGCTTGTTGTAGATGTAGTGCATGACGGTGCTCGACGCGTCCTCCTTGTCGGTCATCTGCAGCACGTTCAGCTGCGCCTTGCTCCAGCTCGCGTCGCTGAGCTGGATCATCTGCCGCCACGGGCCCTTGCCGTCCTCCTCGGTCTCGATCTGGTACTGCACGGTGCTGATGCTCTCGGACTTGCGGCGAAACAGCTTGAGCCTCATCTTCGTGTTGCCACCGTCGCTCCAGAACTCGTGGATGGTGCCGTAGAGGTTCCTTGGCGGGTACGTGGGCTCGTGCTGGTCTGGCACTGCGGCTGGCGGCGGGGCTGGTGCCGCGGCTGGCCCCGCGGCTGGCGGGCCCTCCTCCTCCGCCTCCTCGTTGAACTCCTGGTCGTCCTCGTCGTATGCAGCCACCTCCTCGTCCACCTCCCTGACCTCTTCTTCCTCGCCCTCTTCGGGATCGGCCTCCTCGAAGCTGTCTTGCTCCTCCTCTGGGTCCTCGGGCGGACCTGGGTTGGCCTTCAGGCGCTTCGCTGCCGTCGTCTTTGATTTGGCCTTCGCCTTGCTCTTGCCTGCTGCTTTTGCTGTTGCTTCGCATTTGGCTTTCGCCTTGCTCTTGCCTGCTGCTTTTCCTTTGCCTTTGGCCTTCGCCTTGCCCTTCGGCACGGGCGCCGCGGGCCTCCACCCCAGGAGGGTCGAGCTCGCGGCGGCGGATCCTGCGGCCTGATCTCCTTCGGCCTCCTTTTTGACTTTCTTGTCCTTTTTGCTCTTCCTCTTCCTCCTGCTCTGCCTCTGCTTCTTCTTGCCTCCCTCCTCGCGGCCAGGATTTGTGGACATGAGGCTGTCCATGAATGGCAGCGCCCCCGCAGCCCACCTCGGGCGCGCGGAGCTCGGCTCCACGGCCGCTGCCGCCGTGGGCGGTGCCATGTCCTCTGCCACTACCGTGGGCTCCGCCAGGCTCGCAGCCGCCGTGGGCTCCGCCAGGCTCGCAGCCGCCGCGGGCTCCGCCAGGCTCGCAGCCGCCGCGGGCTCCACGGCCGCTGCCGCCGTGGGCTGCGCCAGGTCCACGACCGTGGGCTCCGCCATGCTCGCAGCAGCCGTGGGCTCTCGCAGGCTCGCAGCCGCCGCGGGCTCCGCCAGGCTCGCAGCTGGTTCCTCCAGAGCCGATGCCGCCGCGCCCGAATCCTCTTCTCCAGGAACCTCCTGGGAGCAGGATTGCGGGAGCAGGAGAAGCAGAAGGAGGAGGAGGAGAAGGAGGAGGAGGAAGGAGGAGGAGGAGGAGGAAGGAGGAGGGGGGGGAAGGGAGGAGGAAGAGGAGGAGGAAGGAAGGAAGGAGGAGGAAGAGGAGGCTAGGAGGAGGTCAGGTTCAGCAGAAGAAGAGGAAGGAGAGGAGGAGGAGGAGGAGGAGGAGGAAGACGAGGAGGAGGAGGAGGAGGAGGAGGAGGAGGAGGGAGCGGCGAGCTGTCCTCGACGCCGTCGCCAGACATCATCTTGAAATACATGTCCAACTCTTCTGCGCTGATGTCCTCGACGTCGCACGCCTCCCGACCGCGTAGTGTCCCTCTCTCTCTGTCTCTCTCTGACTCCCTCTTCCGATCCTGATCCCTCTCTCTCTGTCTCTCTCTGACTCCCTCTTCCTGATCCTGATCTTCCTCCTCGGAGCTCTCGTCGAGCTGATCGCCCTCCTGATCCTGATCCTCCTCCTCCTGATCCCCCTCCTCCTCCTGATCCTGATCCTCCTCCTCCTGATCGGAACTCATCCTCATCACAAGTATCATTCATTGCCACTACAACTGCCACCATAGGCATCATCATCATGACCACCACATTCGTCTTAATCGCCATTGCCGTTATCATCATCATCACCGCCGCTATCGACATCATGAACACTATCACCATCGTCGTCGTCATCATCATCACCAACGTCATCGCCATCAGCATCATCATCACCACAAACATCATCACCATCATCATGGTCATCATCGTCGCCGTACGCAGGCATCCTCACTATCCTCATCGTCATAACCATCATCAGAATTGCTCTCCCCTCGGACCCCCATCCCCGTCCGTGTCGTAGTCTGCCGCCTCGGCCTTTGACGGGGACTCGCAGCTGTTCTTCGCCTTGTCTTTCTGAAAGTGGGCCAACATGATCCTCAACTGCCTGCACTGGAGGAACCTCCGAGGGGGATGGGGAGCGGCATTATACAGGCCGACCCTAATCGTCCTCATCCTCACGCTGACCCTCATCGTCCTCATACCCATCATCCTTTTCATCCTCCTCCTCATCATCCTCGTCCGCATCCTCAGCATCCTCATCCTCATCCTCATCCTCATCACCCTCGTCCTCATGGTCATCCTCATGATCCTCGTCCTCATCATCATCACCCTTTCCATCCATTCTCCTCCTCGGAGCTCCTCCTCATCACGAGTGCAATTCATTACCACAACAACTGAATCCATAGACGACGGACGACGACGGACGACGACGACAGCGACGGAAGGTGTGGGGAAGGGGATGACTAGAGGAGGGGGAGAAAGGAACCGAGGTTGGAAGGGGAAGAAGGACGAGGAGGAGAAGGAGGAACAGAAGGAGGATGGGGGACGGATGAGAAGGATGAGGATGACGAGGACGAGGGCGACCAAGACGAGGACCAGGAAAAAAATGCGCCTGTACCCGCTAATGATCGACGCCGTCGGCTTGCGCATCTTCTGGCGCCTGTAGCCGACAATGAACTCTTGCTTGAACGCCTCGTCCCACCCAGCCTGGCAGCGGCCCAGAGCGGACGGAGGGAGGAGGAGGAGGAGGACGACGACGACGAAGACGTCGACGAAGACGACGACGACGACTGCGACGGCGCCTGAGACGACGACGACGACGACGACGACGACGACGACGACCACGACGACCACGACCACGACCACGACCACGACCACGACCACGACGACGACGACGACCACGACGTTCGAGACTATCGACTGAGACGGCTGGCACGACTGAGACGACCGAGCGACAACGAGGACGACTGCGACGGCGATCGGCGACGACGGCGACAGCGACGACGTCGACGACGTCGTCGACGGCGGCGGGGACGGCGACGGCGACGACCACGACGACGGACGAGCACGGACAAACAACGGACGGCGTCTGGGAAACGAACAGCTGGCATCCAGGTTGATCTTGGGTTCTGGGCCCGCAGGAGGAGGAGGAGGGGGAGGAGGAGGAGGAGGATCAAGGAGCAGCAGCAGCAGCAGCATGGCCAGAGGGGCTGGCGCCTCCGCAGTCTTCTGGCTGAGCCGCTTGCCCTGCGCCACGCGGTCTACGTTAACGAGCGTCGGGATGAAGTCCTGAGACGGAGACGACTGAGACGGCTGAGACGGCTAAGACGACTGAGACGACTGAGACGACTGAGACGACTGAGACGACTGAGACGACGACGACTGAGACGACTGAGACGACGACGACGACGACGACGACGATGACGGTGAGTACTTTAGCCCCCCCGAGCGCCGACGGGGTGAGTACTTTAGCCCCCCGACCCCGAGCGACGACGACGACGACCACTACGACGACGAGGGTGAGTACTTCAGCCCCCGAGCGCCGACGGTGTGAGTACTTGAACCCCCTGAGTACCTTAGCCCCCCCGAGGCGCACCAACAGAATTCGAAACCGTCTCTTATCCATCCTTCCTCTTATCCCTTCTCCCTCTCACTCTTATCCCTCCTCCCTCTTATCCCTCATCCCTTCCTCCTAGTCTGGGGCTATCGTGTAAATGTTTGCCCCGTGTGTCCGCTTTTTGTCTGGGGCTATCAGTGTATATAGTAGAACTCAACTTATCCCCCTCCCTCTTACGCTTCCTCCCTCTTATCCCTCCTCCTTTTTATCCCTCTTATCCCTCAACATATCCCTCCTCCCTATTATACCTCCTCCCTCTTATCCCTCATCTTGCACTCCCTCCTCTTGCACTTCCTGCTCCCTCCGATCCCTTTCCCCCGTCCTCTTGCACCCCCTCATCCCCTAGCCCCCCTCGCACGCACCGAAAAAGAAGAAACAATCTCCGTCAAAGCTGCGAGCTGCGGGCGGCCGCTCGAGGTCTCGGCCGCGTATATCGCGTAATTCGGGATGTTGAAGCCTCCCGGAGGGCTCGCGCGGCCGCGGGCCCAGCGTCGACGGGGGAGGTGAATAAGACAGGAACTCTGGAGAGGGGAGAGCTGGAGTATCGACGGAGGGATGGGCACTGAAGGAACATATGCCGTCGTCTTCGTCCTTGTCGTCGTCGCCGTCGTCGTCGTTTTCGTTGTCGTGTTCGTCGTCCTCGTCATCATCATCATCATCATCATCATCATCATCATCATCATCATATACTCCTCATCGTCCTCATCCTCATCACCGTCATCCTCCTCATCATCCCCATCATCATCACCACCATCATCATCACCATCACCATCCTTACCCTCACCATCATCATCCTTATCATCCTCATCGTCCTCATCATCCTCGTCCTCGTCATCATCATCCTTATCATCGTCCTCGTCATCATCATCAGTATTATCCTCATCGTCATCATCACCATCATCATCATCATCATCATCATCATCATCATCATCATCATCCTTATCATCCTTATCATCACCATCGTCATCATCACCCTTATCACCCTCATCGTCCTCATCCTCATCATAGTCTTCGTCGTCAACATTCTCATTGTCATCCTCATCGTCCTCGTCCTTACCCTCGTCGTCGTCATCATCCTTATCATTATCATCGTCATCATCATCATCACCATCATCACCATCGTCGCCATCACGTTCGTCAACATCTTCACTATCATCATCGCCAGTGCCAGTATCGGTATCGGCACCGCTGCCGTCGTCACCTTCGTCGCCATCACCACCAAAATCATCCTTCTCCTATCCCCCTCCTCCTCATCATCATCTTCCTCCTCGCGCTACTCTTCCTCACCCCCTCCTCCTCATCCTCCTCATCCTCCTCATCGTCCTCACCATCTCCTCTTCCCCCTCCTCATCATTATCATACTTCTCCTT
The DNA here is from genome assembly GCA_963575745.1 of Prorocentrum cordatum. NCBI lineage: Eukaryota > Dinophyceae > Prorocentrales > Prorocentraceae > Prorocentrum > Prorocentrum cordatum. The sequence goes on along the minus strand of CAUYUJ010014382.1, from coordinate 1,158,611 downwards.
TTCCTCCTCGTCGTCCTCCTCACCCGTCCTCCTTGGCCCCCTGGGCGGGGGCGCCGTCGATCATCGGCATGCCGTCGATGATGCAATTGTCCGTGAGAGCCTCATGCTCGCGGCGGCGCGCAAGGGCCCTCTCTCCCCTTGCTATCTCCTAACCTCCTACATCCCTCCCCCGTCCCCCCTCCGACCTTCTTCCTCCCTCTTACCTCCTACATCCCTCGTCACTCCTACCTCCCTCACCCGCCCCCCTCCCTCCTCCCTCCTACCTCCCTCCCCCGCCCCCCTCCCTCCCCTCTCCTGCCTCCTTCTTCCCTCCCCCCTCCTACCTCCTATCCCCCTACCTCCCTCCTCCCTCCCCCCTCCTCCGTCACCCTGTTCCCCCCTACTCCCGCCCTCCCTCCATGCCCGCGCCTTCTTCATGACGTCGGGAGCGACGATCGCCGTCTTCTCGTGCCGAGGGGCGCTTTTCTTCGCCGACATCGCCAGGGCCTGGCGCCGTGCGCGCGGTAAGGGGGGGGAGGGGGGGGGGAGGAGGACGATCTGGAGGCCTCAGCTCACCAGGGCCATATGCGACTGATAACGGCATCTCCGCCCCCATCTGCACATCGACTTCGGGATCATGTGGCCCTGGTCCCCATTCCCGATCTCATTCGAGAACGCCGTCGGCTGCGGAATGTCCTACAGGAGGTAAGGGCGAAGAGGGGGGGGAGGAGGACGATATATCGGAGATCAGGGGGCGTAAGGGCGAAGAGGGAAAGGTCGAGGACGATGGGGAGTAGCTATACTCCTCGGGGCACCACGTCGGTACCCCCGCGCGGTCGAATGCCGCGTCGATGTTATATTGGCGATCGTTTCCACAGATGTCGCCCATGCCGCCTCGAAGGTGGTCGTGCCACGATTATGGGCATCATGGACACGACGATCGAATTCGATCGTCATGTCCATGACGGCCGTCTTTATCTCGAGGTCTGGCACGACCGCCCTCGATATGGCCCCCACGGCAATTGACCTCGAGGCACGCCACCGAAGATAGTCGAGCGCCTACCCAAGACATGACGTTCGATCGGTCGAACGAGCCCTCCCCGATCCGCGCCTTCACGCGCGCGGGCTGGCCGCGCCGCGCGCGCGCGGCCAGGGGGCTGCGCGGCCGCGCGCGGCAGCACACTCTCGGGCAGTAGAACCTGCGCGCGAGGCATGTTGCTCGGGCGCGGGCGCAGTTGCAAACTTCCCAAATAGGACGAGAGAGGATGAGGAGGGAGGCGGAGGAGGAGGAGGAGGAGGAGGAGGAGGAGAGCGGAAAGAGGAGAAAGGCGAGGAGGAGGAGGAAGAGGAGGACGATGACGAGGACGAGGAAGGTTTGAAGAGAAGGAGGAAGCGAAGGAATAGGTTTTTCTGTTGTCACCAATCATACCTATCTTACATATTATTACACGCCCGCGTCTATGCTTACCTAACATTATATATACACTTAACGCGGGTGCCAGTACATGGCCGATCGCTACATGGCCACATCGCATTGGTACGTATCTACATATTTTCAACCAAAATGGTCGGAATCCAAAATCGAAATTGAACCCAAAAACCAAGACATAAGGGCCGTCTCAAAAAAATTACAGCTAGAGGATGTCAGGGTTGCCTGGGCCCGGGAGGCCGAAGGCACGGAGCTCTGGCGGCGCGGTGCAACCGCGCCTCCTCCGACCGCCGCGTCCCCCTGGGAGGCGCCGCTGCCGAGCTCCCGGACGTGTCAAGAGCCGCTCAGGTCGAGAAGCCGCCTCAAAGCAGCCTGGTGTGAGACGCCGGCTCCTGGGGCGGGGCCGAGCGCGCCGTTTGGAGGAGTCAAGCCGTCGGAGGTCTAGACAGGGTGTGGGGAGGGCCACTGAAGCTCATACACAGCAGCAGCGGCGGCATCGGCAACAGCAACAGCAGCAACAACAACAACAACAACACCAACAACAGCAACAACAAGAAGAAAAACAACAACAACAACAACAACAACAACAACAACAACAACAACAACAACAACAACAACAACAACAACAACAACACCAACAACAACAACAACAACACCAACACCAACAACAACAACAACAACAACAGCAACAACAACAACAACAACAACAACAGCAACAACAACAACAACAACAACAACACCAACACCAACACCAACAACAACAACAACAACACCACCACCAACAACAACAACAACAACAGCAGCAGCAGCAGCAGCAGCAGCAACAGCAACAACAACAACAACCAACAACAACGCAACTTCCGTGAGATGACAGAGGGAATTGCGCCATCCGCGTGCATAGTCGCTTTCAACAATGTGCTTGAGCGCCTCTTGGGGCCCCCAAGGGGGCTGTCTGGGGCTGCCTTGAGCCTCGCCTTGTCCTGAAATCCTCCCAGGGCCCCTTGGAACGCTCGTGGCTGTCTTTTGGCCGCCTGGCTGCCACATGGGCGGGGCAGCGCTGCTCGGGCCACATCGTGCACGCATCCGGCTGGCTCGAGGGCACGAGCTAGACTCTAGACCAGCGTCACAACCATGGGTTGACCGACCCCGTCCTGCTCGCCCTCCTCTGCCCTGTCCTGCCCCTGCCATGGCCTCTCCTTGGCGGCGCGCAGAGGGGGGTAGGGGAGGGGGGAAGGCTTCTTTAAAAGCTGGGGTGCTTCCAAGAAGCCTCTGCCCCCTAACCCCCGTTCCGCGCGTGGTCGGTGATACATCGTCGATAGAACGGCGACAGGCCCCCGAGAAGGAAGCCGCACGCTCCTGGGCAGGTCGGGGCGGGCCCCTATCGGCGATCCATGGGCGATTGGGGGGGGGTCGATGCGCCCCCCCCCCCCTATGCCTATCGTTGCCCCTGCGACCTGGCCCTTCCCCAGGGCTGCCGCGCTCGGGGTCACGCGCCCGAGAGCAGGCCGGCAGGCGCGCCGCGGGGGCAGGGACAAGGGGCGCACTGGGCAGAGGCGAACCGAAGCGACGCTCTCGCTCCCGTGCGGCGGGGGCCAGCGGAGCGAAGGGATCTGCACACGCTGGCCATGCACGAGCATCGTGGCTGCCGCCCTGGCGGGAAGCCTCTGCCGTCGCAGGGCGCCTGCAAACAGCGCTGACTGACAGCGTGGTGCCTTCCTTGGACTGCCACAGGACAGCCATCTCAAGAGCCAAGGCGCCTCCCTCTGGCCCATGGACCCCGCACGCAACCACGCGACCCCTCTAACACGAATCCCTGGGAAGTCGGAAGGGATCCCCGGGAATCCCCAGGGAATTGGAAGGGAGCCCTAGGGAATCCTAAGGTGAGCCCCCGGGAATTCTAAGGGAAGCCCTCGGAGGGCGAGGAGGGGAGGGACGAGGAGGGGGGGGGAACTAGTATTATTGCCAGCCGAGTGGGGGGATGGGGTGCAGCATTAGAGACCCTCCGCGGTTACCGAACTCCTGACCAGTCGTCCTCATCGTCATCACCGCCGCAACCCGCCGCCGTCGTCGTCGGCGGCGTCCCCGACAGTGTGGACTACTGGACACGTGCCTCCGTCATCGAACAAACGCGCGCCTCACAACAGAAAACAAACATGCCCGATCTGGAGTCTACGCGCTTCCGCATGCGGGCATCCGCGGAGCTGGGCATCTGCGCACGCCCTGTTCCCGCGCATGCACACACAGGATGACGATCACCGACTCCGTCCCCATGCAGCTGTGGGATCCGGGCCCCCTTCCTAGAGAACAGTCCAACTGGCTCGGTTGCTTTAGTGCTGCCATGCCTCCCCCTTCTTCTCAGCCTCGCCCTCCTCCCCATATCCTCCTCTTCTTCACTTCGTTTGCCCTCCTTCTCCCTCCTCCTTCCCAGCCAACTCGTTTTTCTCCCCCGTCCGTCACCACTGTTTTCTTTGCGGGTGTAGCCCGACTGACTGACGGGTCGGCTGACTGGTCGCACCCGTTAGCAGGCGTATTCTCATCTGGCAAAAAGTGGGAAGCCCATGGCGTAACCAATAGCAAGCCTTGTATGTTCGGCAGCCGAGGGCACACAGCGTTTGGCGCAGTAATCAGGCTGTGTAGTTTCTGGCCGCCGAGGGCGCGACCTACAGCGCAACCATCTTAATGTAATATGTGCAATAGTTGTCGCCAGCCGATGGCGAAACCTATGACCGAACCGACGGGTCAGCTGATGGTGCAATCGAGTAATGGCGCAACCCATGGTGCGACTCATGGATGCAGCAACCCACGGCGCAACCTATTGCGCAATCCATGTGCAGCGTAACCCATGAATAGCGCAGCGCCAATGGCCCGACGGATTGCGCAACATATGGGGCAACACATGAATGGCGCAACCCATGGCGGAACCCATGGATGGCGCAACCGAACCGCGCAACCAGTGGACAGACCCATGGATGACGCAACCTATGGCGCAATTTACGGCGCAACCTATCTGGCACAGCTCATGGTGCATCCAATAGCCTAGAAAGGCTGACTCACGCAACTTATACAGGGCTGCGCCCGCTTTATGATCGCCGTTGGGCCTGGGCCCAGCAAACTATCCTATGATTCTCATCGTCGTCGTCCTCTTATCCTCCTCCGCCTCGTCCTCGCCCTCCACATCCCTCCTCCTCGTCGTCATCCTCCCCGAATGGCACGAAAGAAAGCGGTTCAGGTGGAAACGGGTCGTGCACCCTGGGGTCTTCCCCAAAGGTAGTTTTCCATCCATACTCGGTTCTAGAGGGCCTCAGAAAATACACCACTCACAAAACGCGTTCCGATCGAATCCCCATCCTTCACATGCCATGATCTTGTTTTTCTATCCCTAACCAGGACAGTCGGGGCGTTGACCTAAGGAACCCTGAATAAGGAACGAGGCCCCTTTTATCCATAAGTTCAACTTCGGCTTCCCATCGAAAACCAAAGGAAAACCTCAGGTAAGCTGTGCAGCAATCAAGGAACCATGAGCCCTTCCCCAACGAAAAGGGTTCCTTCCTCAACGCCCCGACTGTACCGTCCGTTGCCTGGGACGGGGGGAGGATCGGGCCCCCGCGGGCGGGGGCACCGGCAACGCGGTCGGGCCCCGTGGGCAGGGCCGCGGGCGCTGGACGCGAACGCCGACGCCGACGCAGACGACGACGACGACGACGACGACCGCCTCTGACGGTCACCGAAGGTCGCCAGAGTCCTTAGAGGTCTCCGGAGGCCTCCAGAGGCGTCTGGAGGACCTCCGAGGCTCTCGGAGACGACGACGACGACGACAACGACGACAACGACGAGGACGACGATGGTCGCCTCTCAAGGTGTAAAAGGGTCTTTGAAGGTCTCATGAGATCTCTGCAGGCCTCTGGAGGCGTCAGGAGGCCCCTCGAGGCTCTATGACGACGACGACGACCACGGCCGCCTCTGGAGGCCTCCGAAGGCCCTCAGATGCCTGTCAGCACCACACCATGCCTGCGAGCATGATGCCATACCTGTGGGGGGGGATCACCTTTACCGTGGGGTAGGGGGGTAGGGGGCCGACCCCCCCGTAACGGAGTCTACGGGTTCAACCAAGAGAGAATATTCTACACTTGCATTCGGAGGTCCACGCGCGTCTCCGAAGTCGGCGCTGAAGCCTCCCCGCAATCCGCAACCCTTCTCAGGCGCGTGGAACGCGCCAGAGGGCTGCGCCGGAGGCGCCGCCAAAAGTGCAGGGACGCCAGCGCCGATCCAAGAAATACGTGTGGAGCTCTGGAACTTCTACGTTGATGTTGAGGCGGCTTGTCGCTCTTCGATCGTCTATGTTTGGCTCAAGCCGCCGATGCTCGAATCTGAAAGTCTGTCGACATGTTCTGTGTAGAGCGAAGCAGAGTTGAGAGGTAAGATCTGGGTGAACTCGCTGAAGGGCGGGAACACCGACCCCGGAATCGGTGACACGTCGCCGATACGTCGACGATAGGCTCCTGATAGCGACACCGCAGGTTCCTGGGCGTTGAGCAGGGACCGACCGTCCTGGCATTCCATTAGTCCTACCACGACATGTTCCTAGAACCCCAAAATGTTCTAACAACAACAACAACAACAACAACAACAACAACAACAACAACAACAACAACAACCACAACGTTCTCAGAACATAGTTAAACCCGACGTGTCAAAACACGACAGACTCCGCCAGAACTGTTCTGAGAACACTCCGTGGAGACCGCGACAGGCTCTTAGAACACTGTTCGGCAGGCCTGTAGCCACACACCGGGACGCTTCGCCACTGCTTGCTGGGCGGGCCCTGCTCTCGGGCCCCTGTCGGCGATCA
>CAUYUJ010014382.1:1012354-1144854 GCA_963575745.1 Prorocentrum cordatum | reverse complement strand
CTGAACCTGCTAAGCTGTGAAGCGCATGAAATACGGCAGCGGGGGAAATCATCCACGATAGTAAGGTCGCAGGTCGACGCAGGGACAGAGCCATCGGGACCATTCCTGGGGCAACCCCAGCAACGGACCAATTGCTCATCGTCTCCCAGCCGCCCGCAGGTGCAGGCCACACCCATGGCAAAGACATGCCGGCCGAAGCCCGTCCGTCACTAGGATTCGAAAACTCATCGTCCAAAACGTAAGACATGACGACGCAGCCCTGGGCCATGCTAGGAATTGAAAGCTCATCTTCCAGCAAGGAGAGAATATGGCGACACGAACCGATTCAGCGACTGAGATTTCGCCTTTCCTTCTCGACGATGCGAGCCCTGTGGGCCTCTGGGCGTGAAGTTCAAGTCGAGGGGGCTACTGGCGTCGATCCCGAGTCTTGCCTTCCCCCTTTTTTCTGCCTGTCCAGCATCTTCTGAGCCAGCCCCTCCAAGTGGCCCTGGGGGGGGGGCGAGCCCAGCTTCGGGGCGCCGCCCATGTCCGCGAGGAACTTCACCGTGGCCTGCTCGAGCAGCAACTGTGAAAATATTGCTGCCCCCCCCCGTTTCTTGCAGCGGACGTGACGGATCAGCAAGCCTAGCTCCGAGGCCTGTCCACAGCTGTGCGAACTCGATGCGGAACTACCTGTTCACCTCCAACTCCCCCCCCCCCCCAAAGAAAAAGAAAACATGCAACTCAAGCTCGATTCGGCCTCCGCGAGACGCCTGAACCCTGCGCGCGCCATGCGTTAATGAGATGGGCCCACCTTCTCCATGGACGACGCCGCGCCAGCAGCCTCTGCGCAGAGCTTCCCGGCGCCCCCGGAAGCCGCGATCATCGGTGCATGGGCGGGGAGCAGGACGCTTATCCACGCCGCTGCGGCCGGGCCCCTCAAGAGCTGAGAGTGCATGCAGCAACCTTTTCGGAGGAGGTTCAACGCCTGAGCAACGTCTTTCTGTTTGAGTGCGACCTCGACCTGCATCAGAATGTATGCTGCATTGCCCGCTGCCTTTGCTACTCATCATTTTGCCTGCTTGGCTCGTGCGTCTGTGTCTGCTTCTCCTCCCGCCGCCGTCTCTTGCCCTGTTGGATGAGGGTGGCGAGGTCTGCGATCAGGCCGTCTCCGCTCCCCGATGCCGCCATGCCCGAGGTGTCGGACTGACGGGGACGGGGTGGGCAGGTCGCAGTGCGCGCGGATGTGGAATTAAAGATGGTATGGGTCCTGAGCCCAATGACAAAAGACGGGGCACGCAAGCATTTTGGGGACGATCGCGCACTGCGCCATGAAAGAGCTCCGTCCACGACTACACGCGTTACGCGTTAATGATCTCAGCACGCGTCGTTATGCGTTTTCTTTCGCGCGCAAAAGACCTGGAGGCAACGGGGGCGTGGATCTGTCACCGCGAGCAAACTGGCTGGATTTCGTGCTCTGCGAGCTCGGCCAGCGCGGATGACAAGCACCTTCATGGCGCTAGACCTTGCGTTGCGCATGACGCCCGTGGTGAGCGCCATGTAGCGCGCGCAGGGGCCCGACTGGGTAGTCTCCTCCTCGACCTCGGGGACCTCTGGAGACTCGGGGTGGAACTCGGGCGGGGTGAACGACGTCGAGTAGGCGGAGGCCCGCAAGGCCGTGAAGTCCAGGAACGCCCAGTCGCGATAATCCTGGACGTAAAGTAGGTTGGGGGCGGGGTAATCCTGGGGAACCATTTCCGGAAGCTTTTTTATATAACAAACTCGCAACGGGAGTGGCCGCGTCGGAGGCCCTCGCGAGGCTGACGGGCCCAGGGCTTGGCCTTTGGGGGGGGGGGGGGGGGGCTCCCAAGAGTCCGTGATCGTATCGCAGTTGCCCATCGAAGTCCTGACTTGGCGATGACAACCGGGGCGGCGGGCCCAGCTCTGGCGCCGACCCAGGCGGCGGGCCCTGAGTTTGTCGAGTGTCTGCATTATTCCCCAGTGTTCCCACACTTTCACCTTAGGCCGACGGCGCATCTCCCCATCCCCGCCTCTCGCGGCCCCCAGGGGCCCGCCCCCGACGCGTGGCCAGCGCAATGGCCCGATCAGCCTGTTCACAGTAGGTGGCATCAGGAACCCTCGCCTCCGCTCCTGAATGCTGGGCAGCCTGCGCGACAGTGATGATCGCCGTTCTCTTGACTTCCCTCGACGCTGGTTTCGCAAGGAAGCGCGGGGGCAATCCCAGACCGCCCTTGCCTGCCACCACTCTTTTCTGTTGTTATTTTTCGTCCGTCGCAAGAGGGCCCGCGGTGGTCGGCCACCCTCCCAAGATGCGGGCGAGTCGGCATCGAACGCCCGACGCCCTCAGAACCCTGCGTGCCAGTTCCCGCGTTGACCAGCGCAGCCTCGACCGAAGATGCGCGCGAGGGTGGCCCCCTTGTCGGGGTCGGGTTCAATGCCTATCGCCTGCGAAGCCAAACTCAAGCGAGAGCTGCTCCATTCCGCCCGGGCCGCCAGCAGCGCGGCCTCGCCCCCGCCGGCGCGCGGCTCAGGGCCCCAACCAGGCATGGTCGCTTCGGTCATATCGTCGGCGAAAATCGGCAGCCCCACGTCGCGCGAGCACTCATCGATCCCGATCGTTACGGCGCACTTTCTCGAAGTCGAGCGGGAGCGGTGACCGCGACATTTAGCGAGACGAACCCCGTAGAAGTAGAGGAAAGCGCGAGCTGGGCCGAGGTGGCCCATCATCCCTCCCGTCGTCGGCCCGGGCGAAATCGCCCCCGAAGGCGAGTCGATCTGACGGCCCCCCTGGGCGGTGCGCCCACGCTGGAAAACCGCGTCGCACGTGCGAGACAGAGAGGGAAGGGCGCCGCATGTAGCATCCCCATTGACGATGGCGCGCGAGAGGCCCTCTTGCGCGAGCCCCGCGGACGCGCAGGCCCGCGTCGCGACGGCGCCCTCGCGCCTCCGATGGCGAGCGAGACCGCGGCAGCGGACGGGGAGAGCTTCTCTGCGCCGGCGACCGCGGCGCCGTGGCCACGAGTTCTCAGTCTTCCCAATCGGGCAGAATAGATGAATCCACCTCTGGCCCGCTGGCCTAATCCTGCCATTCTTCCTGTCCAGGCCAGCGCGCGATGAAATAACGGAGAGCAAGGGCCGCTGTCTCGAGCGTCTGAATGAGGCGAGGATGTCTATCATCCGCTCGCGGAAAGCAGCGGCCGTCGTCGGGCGCCGGTCGGCCCCTGCCCCCGCCCGCCTGAAGGCGCTTCAGACCGCTGGGTCCAGCGCGGGAAGCCTTCGCTCCGAGGGCGTGCGCCAGGTGGGGCGAGCTCGACGCTTCCGAGACGAGCGAAGAACCTGGATCACGCCATTGAGGTCCGTCTCTGCTTGCTCCAAACCCACCATCTACATGGTATCGTATCTGGCCTGGTCGCAACTGAAGTAAGCGTCGTACTCATCATCGCAGGTGGCCCGAGCGAACAGTTCGGCCAGCTCGCGCTGAAGATCGCGCGGCGCGCCCCCCCTGCCGCTCTCGCCCGCTTGTCTCTGCAGGAAATGGGAGATCTCGGCTGCTTCGCGCCGCTCGCTGCGACGGATCAAGCGCTGAGCTGCGTTGTGGTCGAGGGGCGACCGTGCCTCGTTTATAACTCCAGCACCAAGGCGCCCGTGGTCTCCTTGGAGATCTATTTGGGCAAATGACGGATGCGGTATGTCGCGCGTGCCCATTCGAGTCCAATATCAAAAAAATCCCGCCCGTAGCCATCGGGGCCATTGTCCTGGTCCCGAGGTAAGACGCGCCCGTGCAGGCACCGTTTGCCATTCCCCGCTGAACGAGAAGCTGGGAGAGTACATGTCCAATTCAGACTTTGAGACTCGGCCTTCGTCGGCATGCTGCTTTGTTGCGTGCAGGGGTCGCCGTCGATCCACAGATCGCTCGCCCATCGTCGGGCGCGTGCGCATTCGTGCTTATCCCCGTTCCTCGATGCTAAGAAGCTCCTCGTGCACTTGTTCAACCCGCTGAGTGCCGCCTTCCCACCGACGAGCGGATGCCGTTATCTGGTCAAAATCCCCTGGGCCACCGCCGATCTGGTCCTGAAAACAAGCCGAATTCCACGTAGACGCGTCTGTGGTCGCGATCGTCGAGTACCTGGATGGGCAGTAGTCCTCTTCCAGCCGCCTCGTGAACTCTACGACGTCTGATGTGTGCCAGTAACCCCTGCGGGATACTAATGAAATCGATCCTGGAGCGGCATCCCCTGTTGCAGTAAAAAGGTGGGGCCCGCGTCGAAGAACGCGTTGCAGGCCGCGAGGTCGCAGTCGCGCAGCATCTAATGCCACAGGCGCCATGCCGAACCCTCCGCGGATGGGTCGAAGGTGCCCCCCGCTCCGTCCTCGTCGTCCTTCTCCCAGTCGGTGGAGCTCGACCTCGTCGAGCGTCGTCTCAGGTCTCCCGCCCAGGCCGTCGTTGAGGTCGCAGCCGATGATTGGGGCGCAGCGGGCGCCCACTGACTCCGCGACGCCCCGAGCCCATGCAATGATGGCCCGAGTCGTCCTGCGGTGCGCGGCGACGGAGGATCGTTCTTGAGGCTGGCAAGGGGAATACCGTGTCATAAAGAGAACGTCCAAAGTCACTGTGTTCAATCTGATCGCTCCAGTTCGGCCCGCGATGGCGGGTATAGGATGGCAGCTGCGCCTGAGACTCCGCTGCGGCAGCAAATGTTGTGTTACTCCAAACTGCTTGATAGTAGCCCGAGTCCAGCCGAATGAAATCACCCAGTGTATCTCGTGTCGGTATACTTGATGTTCGTCCTCGTCTTTTTCCTGCATGTGCCAGGGAATAGCAGGGCGCCAATATTGTGAAACCCGAAGAAATATCAGTGCCACGCATGGGCCCGACCAGGTGAATCGGATTGTATGTGCACGCTCTGTCCGTACGGGGGGGGGGGGGGGCGGCTGGCTGGTAACGTCGTCATGGCACGGCGATCGCGAGAACCCCCTGGAACGGTCCACGGCGAGAAGCCGACCGACCCAGGACCATCCGCCACCCGATCGCGGGTTCGGCGGACCCCGCGAGCGGTCCATGCGCCTCTGACGCGGAATCCCATTCATCTGAAGTGCGATGAACCACGGGGAAAGTGGTGTTTGGGTCGTTGCGGCGGCTGAAGAGGAGAGAAGGAAGAGGACGAAGAGGAGGAGGAGGAGGAGGAGGAGGAGGAGGAGGAGCGAAAGCCCCCTTCGTTGGAGGAGGAAGAGGAGGAGGTGGAGGAGGAGGAGGAGGAGTTCACAGACACGTCAATGGGTGAATCAAAACTGCATGAACATGAACTTTCGGAGCTGTGCGCGGATTTCTTGAATGCGCGCTGGTACCCCCTCCCTGGCGCGCGGAGCGCGCTAAGGGCGGCGGCGCCGCCAGGGGGGCCTAGCGCCGATCCAGAAATCCGTTCGGAACTCCGGAAGTTTGTGTGTGTGTTGCAAATCGATTCAAGAGCCCCGAGGCAGAGGAGGACAGGGAGGGGAGGGGAGGAGGAAGGGAGACGAGGGGAGGGGGAGGAGGCAGGAGTGGAGGGCGGAGGGAGGGGGCGAGGGGAGGCAGGGGAGGGGGGGAGGAGGGGAGGGGAGGGAGGATGGGGAGGGAGGGAGGACGGGAGGGAGGGGAGGGGAGGAAGGACTACCTGCAACAAGTCGGGCCGCTCGGCCAGGCGCGTCGCGAGGGCCGCGCCGCGCCAACCCGCCCCTGCCGGCACGCGCCAGCGGCACCGGCAGGAGGGCCGCCGCCCGCGGCGGCAGCTCGCGGGCCATGTTCCCCATCGTCCACCCGTCAGGAGACCGAGCGCCATGCTCAGACGAAGCCAGGACGAGGATAAATGCGGGTGAGGCTGAATCGAAAATCTCTGGGATCTGGAGGCTCTGGAGGATGCCTCGGGCGCCGCGGCCTTCTCAGAGAGCTGCGGGACGCTCTGAGCGCGTTCCAGAACGCTCTGGAACGGACTTATGCTCGTCCTAGCCCCGTCTGGCGTGCCCCTCTGTGCTCCGCAGGCTGCCTGCCGCGCGCGGGGCGGGGCAAGCGGGCACGCGAGGCGCTCGCCGTGCGAGGAGCACTCGCCGAGCAGCGCGCAGCGCCGCGCCCGAACAACGCGCCCCGGTGCAACGTCCACGCCGCGGAACCGTGCGTGCTGTTGCCAACCACATGTGAACCCTACCCCACCCCTGCAAGTCAGACTTCGGAGCAACTGGCTAGGGTTCTCAGACTTTGGAGGACGCTTGCGGCAAAGTGAACCCCGGCGGGGGCGTCTGATACCCCAGCGTCGATTGTATCATGAAGGGTAGGGTTCCCTGGTGGGCGCAGATGCGGGACACCTCCTCCTGGGCCCTGCACTTGCCCCACTCGGCGCCCCCCCCCCCTTTATGCACTGCGCCGGCTGCTCGGCCCTGCTGGCCTGCGGCCTCAGCTTAGGCCGCGCAGGGCCGCAGGCCCGATCGGACTCCGGCGACCTGCCGACGCTCCCAGCAGGCAGCGCGAGGTCGCTGACGCGCGCGGCCTTCGGTGACCTCCTGGCGCCCTGCATCTGCCGCGCAGGGGCAGGGCCGCCGGCTCTGACTGTCGCTGGTGCCCTGCCTGCGCGATTTGCCGGCCGCGTGAGGCCCCCGACCTCCGGGGGACGTCCTCCTCCCCCTCCTCCTCCTCCTCCTCCTCCTCCTCCTCCTCCCTCGAACTCGACGCTCGTGCCCCTCTAGGAGCGCGCTGGCGATAGTCTCGAAGCGGGACCAGCGGGCGCCCAGGGCGCTATCCTCCTCCAGGCATCATTCCAGCGCCTCGCTCTTGACTTGGGATACCAAGTCCCGCATGCCAGACCGCTCACACCTCAAGAGGTTCAGCAACTTCTGGCTCGCGCTGGCCTCCGTCGCGGCGTCAAGGCTCCCCCCCGCAGCAGCGGGAGCCGTGGCCGTTGCTGCCACCCACTGGTGCCGCACATTCCCAGTGAGTGGACGGGGCTACATGCAGGAATGCCCCTGGGCACGAGTTCCTTTTCTTGTGTGCGCAGCCTGCCGATCCTTGTGTGGGCTGTGACAGCATTGACCTGCGTGCTCGGGTGCGCCCCCGCAGCGCCCCCCCGAAAGCCGCGCACCGAGAGCCACTCCGGCGGCGGGCCACTCTTACGCGCGGTCGACCCATGCTGCCAATCCTGCCACAGCCTGGAGCGCCCTGGCCGAAGAGCCATTGCGCCGCCGCTGCAGCTGGCGACAGCGGCGGCCAACGCCCGCTCCAGCGCCGCGCTGCATGCGGGCCCGGCCCAGCATTCGCCACTTCGACGCGGGGGAGTCCCCGTGTCCCGATGTGGTGACCGGCAAAAACTGGCATGGGCCAAAATGGCCGCAGAGGACGCCTGTTGGGAGCCGTGGTCCATGGCTTGGCGGCTCCCGTGTCCCTGTGCTGTGCTGACCCTCCCGTGCCACCGGGCCGCCCTGTCAGCACAGGGTGCCCTCTTCCGCCCACGGGCCCCTCCAGCCCGCCATGAGGTGAGGGGGGGATGGTGATGATGCTGATGATGATGCTGATGCTGATGCTGATGCTGATGATGATGATGATGATGATGATGATGATGATGATGATGATGCTGATGCTGATGATGATGATGAGTGATGAGTGATGAGTGATGAGTGATGAGTGATGAGTGATGAGTGATGATGATGATGATGATGATGATGATGATGATGATGATGATGATGATGATGATGATGATGATGATGATGATGATGATGATGATGAGTGATGATGCTGATCCTGATGATGATGATGATGATGATGATGAGGAGGAGGAGGAGGAGGAGGAGGGTTCAGGACCTTCTGGATGGTCCAGAGGGGTTTCTGTATGGAAAGAGGGGGGATGATGAAGGATTATTGGGGGGATCAGAGGCCCGAGGAAGAGAAGGAAGAGGATAGTACACCTCACCCTCTTCTGCCGGCTACAGTTTTCGGCTGCGCTGCCTCACTTCTTGGCGTCGGAAGACGCCGAGCCCCCAACGTCGAAGCCCTTCGACAACTCACTGATGGTCACCTTGGACGTGACGTTCCCATTTGCCCAGACCTTTTCCAGCAGGTGAGTGGCGTCCTCGGCAACAAAACAGATTGCATCCTTGCCCCATTGGTGGCATCAACGGGCAGAGGCGTGGATACGTGAAGGCAAGGATACGACATCTTCAATGCCTTCGGCCCGAACGCATCGACGCTTCCACCCGCAGCGAGCCCGACACGAGAGGGCGTGGAAACGGATACGTATGTTCCTCCTCCTCCCCTTTTTGGCAATCGTAGGTTCTGGCCGCAGAGCAATGCAGGCTCGCCGAAGAGCGACGGACCCTGAGCAGCGCGCCGATGTAGCAACCGATGCTTCTCGGGGAGCCAGGGCGGGGATGACAAGAACGGCATCTCCGACATGGCACCTTCTGTACGGATGCGACGTAATCGATGCCTTCGAGCCTGGCGCACAGCAGACACGTGCGACTCTGCATCTTGCGATAAGGAATCTTGGGATACATCTGCGCTACTCCGGAGCCTCGTAAGGTGTCCCGGGACTCTGTGGACCCATCGGTGGATAAAGAATTGCATCCGTTGGCAGGCCAAATTGATACTTTTCTTCTCGTGTGCACAGTAGGGGCCCGACCACCAGAAACCTTCCACAAGAAGCCCAACCCTGAAACCTCGGGGCGTCCATGGACATTTGGTGTGGGCACGTCAAGCTTTCCATAGAAGAACCGTCGAAACCCAAGAAGCCAAGGGAACCCTGGAGGCGAGCAGGGTGCTTCTTGGCATAGGCCTCCGCTGTACTCTATGCGCAACGACGCGCTGGGCTCCCCCCCCGCCTTCAGGAGGCACGGCGCGCGCGGGGTGTGTGGACCCGCCGCGTGCGGGGTGCGCACTCCCTGGATCCGTGAATCCATGACTCCTCCTCCTCCTCCTCCTCCTCCTGCTCCTGCTCCTGCTCCTCCTCCTCCTCCTCCTCCTCCTCCTCCTCCCGCTCCTCCTTCTCCTCCTCCTGCTCCTGCTCCTGCTCCTGCTCCTCCTCCTCCTCCTCCTCTTCCTCCTCCTCCTCCTCCTCCTCCTCCTCCTATTATTCCTCCTACTACTCCACCACCTCCTCCTCCTCCTCCTCCTGCTCCTCCTGCTCCTCCTCCTCCTCCTTCTCCTCCTCTTCCTCCTCTTCCTCCTCCTCCTCCTCCTTCTCTTCCTCCTGCGGCTCCCGCGCATCCTTCGCCACGGCCTTCTCCCTGTACGGCTCCTTCAGGCACTGGCGCAGGACGGATGCCATCTCGTTGGTGTAGCGGAGGTACGAGACGCCGGCCGCCCGCCACATCCCTGCACGGTTCGCCCGAGCGGGAGGCGATGCCACGGATCTCGCTCTCCAGGGCGCGGCTTGGGCCAACGCTGCTGTGAAGGGGCGGCGGTGACCAGGACCAGGGCACGAGCATGGGAGAGAGTGGAAAGCAGGAGGGGGAAAGAGAGAGAGAGAGAGCAGAAGAAGAAGGAGAAACATGGGGGAATGGCAGGAGGACGAGCAGGAGAGGGATCAGGTGCAGGAGGGGGGAGGGAACGATAACTAAGAGGATGAGGACCAGGAGGGGGCTGAGAAAGACGAGGGGGATTAGGATGAGGAGAAGATATACAACGAAAACGAGGAGCAAGAGCGATACGAAGAGCAAGGGTGTGATCAGCACCATGAGGAGGAATGTTTAGACGGAGTGGGGAGAAAAAGAGAGTGCGAGAGAGAGAGAGAGAGAAACAGCAGAAAGGGAGGGAGGGAGAGAAAGAGAGAGATACAGAGAGAAAAAGCAAGGGAGAAAGAGAGAGAGAGAGAGATGAAGGAAGACATGAACATGTGTACACAGGAGAGACGAGATAATAACAAGGGGAGAGAGGGATGCATTGGGAAGCCTACCGTGCACTTGGAGAGATAACTGGGCAAATGATCGAGGTGCCCGCCCAAGGTTGGCAGCACGACGGCAGGCGCGCGTGGGGGCGAGGCCGCGGTCGCAGATAAAACCGATCCGCATGCTCAAGGGCGGGGCTGGCGTGTTCGGCCCCCTTTCGGCGATGCGACCGGGCAATTTTGGGGTCCATGCGCCCGCCCCTCCGCATGAGCCTGAACCCCTCCCTGACGCTGCTCGTGAAAGGCTCGACGACTCCTGCCGTCCCTCGACTCCCGCTGGAGCGGCCACGGTTTGCTCCACATGGCGCTGGACATTTCTGGGTTTACCCCGGATGTACCTTGTCTTCCCAGAGCTTACCTGGATCAACCTCGATCTACCGTCGGCCTGTATCAGAAGGATGCGCGATGAGGATGCAAGGGCCTTGAAGGCTCATGTCGAAGCTGCTCGAGCGGAACGCGGCCGACGAAAGTGGCCAAGGATGGGCCGAGAAGGCAAGGATGCAAGGGTATTCTTGGGAAAGTTGCCCATCCTAACCATGAGGGTTGACTGTATCGGCATTTAGCCCCAGTCATCCGGCTCGATCCCCACACGTCTTAGGTCGGGCCTGTCCCCCTACAGCGGATTTTAGGGAAAATTCGAAAATATCCCCAAAATGCCCCAAAGATGCAACACATTGTCAAGACGTCGTGCCCAGCCTATTTTTCGACCATTTTTGAATTGTTCCCTTGTAGAGGGACAAGCCCGACTTAAAATTATCCGGTTCGATCCCCACAAGTCGATAGGCGAAGGTCGTCGAGCAGCCCGCGGAGCGCACCCCGCCGCAGAGGGCCCGCGCCGCAGAGGGCCCCCGCCGCAGCGCCCCGCGAGGGGTGCGGCCGGGGGGTCGCCCGACGGTCCCTGGGGTCCGCGGAGGGCCGCGGGAGCCCGAACAGCGGCGAAACACCTCGGACCCGCTTCCCCCAGGACCCCTTTTTGCCCCGTCAGGGGGAAGGAAACGCACCACCACCACCACCGCCACCGCCACCGCCACCGCCACCACCACCGCCAACACCACCACCACCACCACCGCCACCACCACCACCACCACCCACCACCACCACCACCACCACCACCACCACCACCACCACCACCACCACCACCACCACCACCACCACCACCACCACCACCACCACCACCACCACCACCACCACCACCACCACCACCACCACCACCACCACCACCACCACCACCACCACCACCACCACCACCACCCCACCACCACCACCACCACCACCACCACCACCACCAACCACCACCACCACCACACCCACCACCACCACCACCACCACCCACCACCACCACCCACCACCCACCACCCACCACCACCACCCCACCACCACACCACCACCCACCACCCACCACCCACCACCACCCCACCACACCACCCACCACCCACCACACCCACCCACCCCACCACCCACCACCCACCACCCACCACCACCACCACCACCATCACCACCACCACCTGGAGGACGGAGGCAGAGGGTGGTCAGGGGTAGCGGTGGTGGTGGTGGTGGAGGTGGCGGTGGCGGTGGTGGCGGTGGTGGTAGTGGCGGTGGTGGTGGAGGTGGTGGTGGTGGTGGTGGAGGTGGTGGTGGTGGTGATGTCGGTGGCGGTGGTGGTGGTGTTGGTGGTGGTGGTGGTGGTGGTGGGAGTGGTGGTGGTGGTGGTAGTGGTGGTGGTGGTGGTGGAGTATATCGTTCCGGGTGCTGTCGCGGCACATCGTGTGAGCCCGCATCCCGCACACCAGCTCGTCC
Organism: Prorocentrum cordatum; assembly: GCA_963575745.1. Classification (NCBI taxonomy): domain Eukaryota; class Dinophyceae; order Prorocentrales; family Prorocentraceae; genus Prorocentrum; species Prorocentrum cordatum. Next base: position 1,133,155 of record CAUYUJ010014382.1, on the reverse strand, counting down.
TGAATCCCCACCGGCGGTGGTGGTGCGCCTCCTGATCCCATCCCACCACGGCGAGCGCCCCCCCGAGCCGAAATCCCCCAACGCTGCCCCTGCGAAGCGCCCGCGCCGCCGAGCCGCACCGCGCCCCGTGGCGACGAGGCGTGCGGCCCGGGCGGCGGCCTCGCCGCTGCCCTCGCCGCCGCCGCTCCTCGGGATGCCCCGGCGACCGGTGCCTCCTCGCGGGCACGGGCTGGCCGCCTGTCGGGTGGTGGTGGAGGGGTGGTTCGACCTCCTCCTCCTCCTCCTCCTCCTCCTCCTCCTCCTCCTCCTCCTCCTCCTCCTCCAGGTGATCCTCTTCCCCTCCTCCTCTCCTTCTCCCCCTGTCCCCCCTCCTGCCAGTGCTATTCTCGTTGCCGCAGCTCCCCTTCCTCCCCGTGGCGCGCGGGAGAGCGCGATAGGGCGAGGCGCAGGAGGGGGAGGAAGGGAAGGAGGAGAGGGGGAGCATCGGAGGATCAGGAGGCAGAGCGCGGGGAGAGCTGACCAGCAGGAGGGGAGAGCTGACCAGCAGGAGGGAGGAGGATGGGAGGGGGGGCGGGATGCATGAGAGAGGGAGGATGGAGGTAAGAGGGCAGCATGAAGAGGAGACGGAGGAGCAGGAGAAGGAAAGGGACGATGACGGGAAGCAGGGGAAGTCGGATGACGATGATCAGGAGGACGACGACCAGGAGCAGGAGAAACATGAGAGGAGGAGAGAAGTAGGGCGGAGATGGAGAAGCATGAGGGCAAGCCGGTAAGCCAATCATGAGCAGTCCAACCAGAAGAAACAGCTGGAGGATCAACAAGAGCAGGAGGAGGATCACAAGGCCGAAGGAGAGGAGGGAGGAGGGAGAATGGAGGCGAGAGGAGGGATAATGGAGAAGGGAGAAGGATGAGTAGAAGGACGAGGAGCGGGTGGAGGCATGGGAAATAACAGCAAACCAACTAATCCTATGACTCGAAACCTCTCAGACGATTACCATTCGAAAGGTCTTGGATATCAATGGCCTGAACAGGCACCTTTCCGCTGACGCCGGTGTGTGGAATCGTTGGGGAGGAAGGAGATCTAGGAGTAAGACTGGACGCATCCACGAGGGACGTTGTCTCTCTGAGCTTTCTTGCTCGAGAGGAGAGCGAGCAATTGCAACAGGTAGGACTCGCACAACGAACAGGGGCCCGGAACGCCTAAAAAAGGAAGACGCCGACGAGGATCGGCAGCATGTGGCAGCCAGGAACAGCCCTGCCCCAAAGCGACGCCACCCAGGGACCCTCCTCACCAAATTCCTGGTGGGACTGGCCTTCGTCTCCGCCCATACTCGCCCTCCTCCTCCTCCACCTCCACCTCCTCCTCCTCCTCCTCCTCCTCCTCCTCCTCCTCCTCCTCCTCCTCCCCCTCCTTCTCCTGCCCCTCTTCCTGCTCTTCTTCCCGCCTCCCCCCTTAGGGAAAGCACTCCGAACGCCCAAGAGTTAGTGTTGAGGTCGGGCTTGCTCCGCACTGTGCTACTTCCACGCGCAAGTTCTCCTTAAATCCTCCTTCTGCCTCCCTGCTCCCGGACTGGGCAAGCCAGCCCGACCCCTGGTGCCGCCGCCGCTTGAGCCCCCCTTGGTTTGACATGGTGGGTCTGGGGGTGGGGGCTCCTTCTTTTGCCCCGAGGGAGAGCGGGCGAAACAGAAACACACAAACGTCAAACCTGGCCGCCGCTGGCACGCGCACAGGCGATTGGGGCCCCTAGAAGGAGGCCAACAAGCCTTGCAGAAGCCAAGGCCACAGCGCAAACCAATGACGACACTTTTCGAGCAAAGCGTTCGATGGTTGATCGACGCTTGCTTCGACCAAGGTCGAATCGATACCACCTGCCGCAACGACTGTACCAACTGGCTTTGACTGTGCTGAGGGACCCCCGTTTCGAAGCGGTCCACTTGCGTTTTGCATCTGGGGCGAGCTTCCCATCCGACGTCTTGAGGCCGGTCCAGTCCCGCAGGACCTGGGAAGCACGACCCCAAGCGTTGCAATGCAACGGCGAAAGGTTGCATCTGTAACGGCCCAAGTATGTGCATACTCAAGACCTGCAAATTGCAATCACGAAGCGATGCCTTCACAGATGTACGCACTGGTTGCAATAGCAGCAGCGAAGGGTTGCATCGTAACCGTTCAATAGTAGGGCGTTTCCCCCTCAGGAACAGCAGGAACGGGAGCACCCCCCCTAGAGGAACAGCATGCGGCAAAAAACATAATTGAGACTTCGGAGGTCCGCGCAAAGTTCTTGGGTGGCATTGGAACCCCTCCCTGGCGTCGACGTGCTTACCGATGACTCGACATGCGAACCGATGAACTCTTATACCAACAAGCGCGGCTACAACTGCATCGACAACGGCGCTAGCAGGAACGCCGTGCCTGCGCTGGCAAGCACGCCCACACTTTTGCACCAATAGGTGCATCGACAGCATCATGGCCGTCTGCTTCGACAACCACGAGGGCAAGTGCACCGTCATGTGTTCAGACGACTGCCCCGACGGCTACGCCGACAGATAAACTGACGGTTGCACCAGAAGCGCGGCCACAATTGCGTCGACAACGACGCCGACAGGAGAGCCGAGCAATGCACCGGCAAGCGCGCCCATGACTACACCAGGATCCGTGACTACTGCGCCAATAGCTGCGCCAGTAGCATTTCCGACCTTCGCTTCGACAATTGCGAGAACGGTTCGTCCGGCCCTACGATGTCGCTGACCCACACAGCGAATGATACATCGACAGGGGAAGGAACCACATCTTGGGCATCACTTGCGATGGCAGCGCGCAAGTGAGTGAGGTGACTGCAGCAAGTCGATGTTTATACATTGCTTTTCCTCCCAGCTGCTATATCCTAGCTTCAGTCAACTTCAGGCGCGGCCTCTTCCACTGCACGGTGCAGAGCGTCTGCGGGGCGTTGTGAGCACGAATATGTCTCAAGCCTCCGTGCAGGCTACACTCCCTTTAGACGGGGGTGCTTTGCCCCGCGGCGCCGCATTTACTGCGCAAGCTGCTGCGCAGATGCGCAGTGTGTTACGCAGGGTGTTCGAAGTACGAATATGCTTCGGGCCACCCTCTGAGCTAGAATCCGATTACAATGTAGAGTGTGAAGTAATTCGGGACGGAGGTGAAATGCTGCTGCTGCTGCTCTTTCGCATAAGCAACCTCTGTTGACTAGTGTCTCAAAGGGCTATGTCTGTGTCGTGCGGCGCGGGCACGCGCGCGGCAAGGGATTCTCACCCATATGACCCGAGCCCCCGCCACGCATGTGTCTATGTGGCGTCACCGCCATGCAAGTTATGGCCTGGATCATGACACATGGATCGGAATTCATACTGCTGAGCACTGCGAGGGGTGCTGGCTACAAGTTCTTCTGTTCCAGCGGCACTGCCCAGACACTTGACTACGTTAGGTTGCCAACAAGGTTGGCTTTTTCGGCCACAAGGTGCGTGCACATCTCTGCCAGACATGATGAGATCCGACCGGTGGCCGTTGCTTAGACCAGTGTTTTGCGTTGTGCTGATCCTCTCTGGAACTCGACAGTGATTCTTTACAAGCCATGGTCATTCCAAGATTCCCCTTTCTCGTTTCCCTCCGCAGCATCATCATCTTGCCCCTTGCCTTCCTCCTCTTCCACCTCCTCCTCCCCATCACTCTCAGGCTCCTGGCATATGTCCTTGCATCTTGACTTTCTCTAACAGTTACCAAGACCGATTGCGACCTCTTCAACATCGGGCTCTTGCGGGGTAGCGGTTTAATGCTATGACCCCGTAGCTTGACATGACACTCACCTGCCTGGGCGGATCATGGTTAGTTGTAGATGCGGACGCCAACTACCAACCTCTCAAACTTACGAATCGTCAACCGGATGGGGAGAGGCTGCTCTGTGTCTGTGTCTCGCCCTGGCGCCGCGCATGTGTCTGTTTTGCCAACCAGGAGGATGGCAGTCCATCCCTTCAACTATTCGCTCCCGATTATTCCCATATACGCTGGTCTGTTAGTTCACAGAAACCAGGCAGGCTACCAACACTCACCTCCTGCCACCCCCTGTGGTAGAGCCATATGGCTCAGGCTCGTCCATCCTCCTGGGGCTGAAGCGCAGCCCATGACAACCTCATGTTGCCAGCGGGCGTCCGTTGGTTTGCTGATTCGCGTAAGCGAGGTCGGGCTACCAACACTCACCTCCTGTCACCCCCAGTGGTGGGGCCGCTCGGGCTCTGGCTCTTCCGCCCGCCTGGGGCCGAATCAGAGTCTTTGATGGCCTCGTGTTGCCAGCGGGCGCTCGCCGTATCCGTATTCGGCTCGGGGGGAGAGGGCTGTCGACGGGAGGGCGCCTTTCAGATGTGGGAACGTGCTGGACTTGATCTGGTCTCTTTCCTCCTCCTCCTCCTCCTCCTCCTCCTCCTCCTCCTCCTCCTCCTCCTCCTCCCCTCCCCCCTCCTGCTCCTCTTCCTGCTCCTCCTCCCCCTTCTGCTCCATTCTCGTCCTCCCGCTCCTTCTTCCCCTCCAACTTGTAATCGGACACGTTCCTTCGCGCGAGACAGCCGCCGACAAACACAGTCGCAGCAACGGGAGCATCGCGTCGCTCCGCTTCTTCACTGGTCCAAGCCGTGGTGTGCAGTGTGCGAAACGGGAGGTGGTGGAGCCGCGACGACAGGGGGTGGAGGCACGGACCGCAAGCCTCCAAACGTCATGAACAACACAAAGACGGGCGTTGTCTTCGCGATTGGCCGTTTTCGGGCCCCAGGACCGTGAAGAAACGACCAGGAGACGGGCACAGGACCGTCAAGGAACGACCAGGAGAAACGAGCTATGGAAATGCACACATCTGCACCACACAACGTCGGAGGTCTGGGACGAGGAAGGATGAAGCGGGGGAAGGGGAGGAGGATTGGGCCTGGGGACGACGGGATTCTCACTCCCTTGCGGGTCAGATTGCATTGCTCGATGCTCCATCTCTCCGTCGCCTTCACTTCTGTTCTCGCTCTGCAGCTGCGTTCTGTGATCTGCGCTGAGGGGGGGGGGAGGGGGGGGCACAGGAGTTGAACGGAGCGGGGCGGGTTGGCGGCGTACACGCGGGGGTGGGGCGAGTGAGGCAGCACTCCAAGAATGCAGGGGCCCTCTCTGGGGGGACTGGTGACAAACAGAAGGCGTAGGACGAGAATGATGTCATCATGCGATTAGCTCAGGAGGCGCTTCAGGACTTCGGGAGCATCTGAGGGCACTCGTTTCTGGAGCACGCGCTGAACAATACGAGATCTAGGACATCCTGGAAGCCTTGGAACGTCTCATCATCCTGCCCACTTTCGGCGGCAAGCCTGGGGGGCAGTGAGAAGGGGCGGGCCTTCTCAGAAGGCTCGGAAGCCCCCCCCGCCTTCCGAGAAGTTCTCTGAGCCTTCCCCGAAGACGCATGACACCTCTCAGAAGGCTGGAGGGTATCTGAGAAGCCCCGCCGCGTTCTGATGATTAGGCATACAATGACCCCCTAAACCTTTGGGAGGCGACCTAATTTGGGAGGGACAGGAACATTAGGGACAGGAGCCTTTTTCTGCAGATGTATCAAACCAAGCCGCCCATATTTATGAGCCCGAGTGCAGAAAAAGGGAACCTCAAAGCCACGTCTTCATCGCATTGTTGAGGTTAGGGGTTACTTTGTCCCCGATGATTCTGAGAAGGCGTTCGCTTCTTCAATTCCCCCTCTCGCTCGCCGCCGAAAAGCATGACCCAGTGCTGGGGAGGATACCCGCCCTCGGGCCTGCCACGGCCAGCACAGGGGGGGAGCGGGGGGAGGCATATACGGGTGGGGGAGCCGCCGCCTGCTGCAACGGCTGGACCTCTGCTGCGAAACCTGCCGAGCCGGCCTCGGCCCTGGACCGCCGCACTGCAACGGAAACCCCCTGGGTGGGCCGAGTGTGTGCGGTGAGCACCCTTTGCGCCGAGGTTGCGGCCAACCCGGTTTCAGCGCGACGCAGGCGTGCCATGAGAAGGACAGCGCCAACAAAGAACTGGTCGGAGGGACACGGGTGGAACGCGAGGCCAGCGAGAAGGGGAGACACGGCCACACGAGCGTCCACGCAAACTCCGCAACTCGGGGGCGCGACACGGTCCCGCTCACGTGGCGCTCGCCCCTGCCGAGCGTGCGCGCGGCGTCGTGCTCGCGCCCGCGCCTCCCGCCGCAGCCGGGGGGCCTCCCGCGCCCGCCCTCGGGGCGCCGTCGCAGAGCTCCAGGTGCACGCCGTCGCTCTCGAGCGCGCTCTTGAAGGCCAGCGCGATCGCGAACCTGGCCACGTCGGGGCGCCGCAGCAAGCGCACCCACCGCCTCTCGCGGTCCTCCGCGCTCCCCAGCGGCTCCCGCATGAAGGGGAAGACCGCCCTAACCGCCTGAAGCACGCCGCCTGGCGCCCCCCGCCGTTCCGCCCGCACCGCCACCGCCTTCCTGTAGTCGAGCCACAGGAAGTCCACGCCGAGGCCGTCCTCCCGCTCGGCGAAGGCGAGGACCTGGATCTTCATCTCGCCCCCCCGTCGCGTGGAGGCCATGCCGACGCTCTTGCCATAAGAGCGGCTCAGGTCCTTCCAGTCCTCCATCCGCTCCACCATCTGCTCCAGCTCCCTGGTGTCGAGCCCGATCCCGCCGCAGTCGTCGGGGTCCTGGCTGCGCTGCCGGCCCCTGGGAGAGGAAGGGAACATGTCGTCCTCGCTAGCGGACGTGGGATCGTCCCCGTCGCCCTCCACAGTGTGGCCCCAGCCGCCGCCCGTGCTCTTCATCTCTGCGATCTCGCGCCGCAGCCTCGCCTGCTGTCTGTCCACAAAATGTCTCCACCTGCTGGCCTTCACTGTCAACGACTCTTTGATGCCGCGCTCATCAAACGCTACCGGCATCCGGTGCAACAGTGGCTGAACCTCCTTCCAGTCTGGAGGCTTCACAATCGGTATGCGTATTTGGAAATCGTCGCGACAAGACGGGGGGTTGGCCTCGACCAGGGCGCCTGGCTGCGAAAGCGCATTGGTCAGCAACACATTGGCCGCGTCCCCCTTCACCGTGCGGTAGTAGGTGCCGTCGTGGCGTTGGACCCACTGGTTCCTCGATTGCATCGCGTTGGCTGCAAGAGACCCCCACCATCCACGCACAGCCTTGCCCGCCAGCGAAGCAGCTGTGCCGATGCAGCACGCCAGCATTTTGAGAGCCGCACTTAGGGTGCACTGCTTCGCCAGATCAGGTTGCGGCGTTGCGGTGCACTTCGAGCCTGTCCCGATGTCGGCTGCGACGCACTGCGACGCTACCCGTGGCGAATGGCGTGGTGTGGTCTGACGGCTGAACGGCGTGGTCTGGCGGTTGAACCACTGCCAGCGAGGGGCCTCAGAGGCGCCGCTTCCTTTGCCAAGCCCCGCTGCTTCAGCGGTCGCTGGCGGAGTCAGCGTACCCTCTGCGCCAAGAGTCCCCGCTCTGCCCTCGCGCCGCACTGGGCGTCCCACCTTGTCGACATCCGGCAGCGGCGGCATCGCGATGCCCCCGTTGCCACGGAGGTCCTTCTGGGACGCGTGCGCGAGCTCGCGTCCGACGGAGACCAGGGGAGCAGTGTCGTATCCCCCGGCGCCGTTGCCGGCCCAACACAGGTATGCCTCGTGCCTGCCGTCGAAGCCGACGATGACGTGCGGCGTGCCCGCGACCACGACCACCTCTCCCCGCAGCAGCCTCAGGCCCTGCCGCGGGCCCAGCCGGTGTGGCCAGGGTGCCCCCTGGCTGCAGCCGCCCCGCGAGCTCGCCCCCGTGCCTGCGTCTGCCGGGGCGCACGGCGGCCCGGAGGCCCGAGGCTGCGCGGCCGCGCCGGGGTCCGCCGCGTCGCGGTCGCGGCTGGGCCCGACGGGCCCGCCGCTGCGCGCAGGGCTGCTCGCCCCGCGGCGCGCCCCGAGCATGCCCGCCTGCTCGAGCGAGGCCGCCGCGGCGGGGGTTGGGCCCCGCGCCTGGGCCGACACGGCTACGGAGCAAAGGAAGAGCACGATGGGAGGGCGAAGATGGAGGAGCGGAGGCACATTCGACACAGTGCCCCTCAAGATCGCACGGTCTCGCCGGCTTGGCAGCCTCCGTGGCGCATGCCAGCGCAGTCGGCCTTCCCTCCCCTTGCGTCTCCTCCCTGCTGGGGGTCACGGCAGCGAGAAGACAGCATAATATCGGTGCATGTCTATCAGTTCTGAGGTCTCCCACTGCGAGGTTGCAAGTCCAAAAGCAGGACCCGATCACGGCTGGGGCTGTAAGATCGTTGGGTATCTCCTCCTATTCCTGCTCCTCCTCCAAGCGCAAGGGGTGGATCGCCGAAGGACCTGGAATCGGCGACACATCGCCGACAGATCCGCGCTAGACCCTCGGTCGTAGAACCCCGCGTTCCTGGGCGGGGTGGGCCATCCGGCCCCTCATCGGCGATGAGCAGGCGATCGGAGACCGATGCATCCACTCCCTGAGCCTATCCCCCCTAACCTTGCCCCTGCTTTTCGCGTCCTAACTCGGCTCTCCAGTGGTCGCCCCAGAGCGCTGTCGGCAGGGGTGCAGCCGCTGGAGGGCACCCCGAAGCCAGGGAGCCGCCGAGAGCCGAGGACGGCGCCCGAAGCCCCCACCCGACAGCCCCCCCAACGTTGCCCCTGACCTCCCTTCCCCATCCCGCTCCCTCCTGTCCTGTTGCTACAGCCCCTGACCATCGCTCGGACGTTCCTTTTCTGTGTTTTTTTTTGGGGGGGGGGGTCGTGCGTGGTTTTTGTCGCCAAATGATCAAGGATGCTCCTCGATGGTCCTCGCCGAAGGAAAAATAACATGCACACGTCCGAGCGATGCCAAGGCCCTGGGCAGAATTCCCTGTCGGAGCCGTGCCGCGGGCAACAACGCGTGAGGCGCGCTTGGACGGTTGTTTTGTCCACGGCGACGGCTTCCGCTTCGGATGATGCCGTTGGCTCCTGCATAACGCGCGGCGCGCCCAGGGGGGAAGGCAGAAGGGGGCGGACCGTCCCAGAAAGCTCAGACGGCCTCCAGCCGTCTGAGCAGCTTCCTGAGCGTTCTCCGAGGACAGAGACGGCTTCTCAGAAGGCTTGACAGCTTCTGGGAAGCCCCGCCGCCTTCCGAGAAACCCTGCCCCCGTTCGCTCCCCCCCCCCCGCGCGCCGCCGAATCGGTTCCTGTAACGTCTGCTGGGCACAGCGAAGCTTAGCGATAAGCGCACACATGGCGAGAGTGCGACTTGGCCGGCTCCAGAACCATGATGAGCTCATTTTCCATCACCACTACCATAGGTACTACAAGGGCGCAGGGAGGATGGGGAAGTCCTCCTCCTCCTTAGTTTCCTGAATCCTGAGTCCTGAAGGCCCCCCGGGCCACTCGGCCCTGGGGGGGGGGGCGGATCAACATCAACAGCTAGGTGGCTGGTGTTACTGGCTGTGGCTAAGATGTGATCGTGTAAAACAGAAGGACAGACAAGAGACAGACACAGAGGAGGCAGAACCTGATCTACTAAACATCAGAGTGGAGAGGCGAGATGGGGGACCGTGGCGCGGCGGCGCGAGCAGAAATGTGGAAACCAGTGGAAGCAACGGATAATCAGGTTGAGGCAAGTTGTGGTAAGGTCTGGTTTCCACAGCTTCAAGGCTGGATGGAGGTTGGGCAATTTTCAAGAAGGGGCTGCCGCACCGAAACGCCGCGTGCTCTCGTCCTCGGACATGGCAACACCTTGGAACATTGGATTACGGCTCCATTGCACAGTCGGGCTGTCGCCGTAGCGTCGCGCAACAGATCGAACATATTGAACGCGCTTCTCTGGAGGCCGGGCCCCTGCGGGGCCCCTGGGCGCTCCCGCCCCGTCGTCGCAGACAGAGGGGGGCCGGCCGAAGCCGCCCCGCCCCCCCCCTCCAAGGCTGCTGTGCGAGAGCGGCGCTTGTCCTCCTCCTCCTCCTCCTCCTCCTTCTCCTCCTCTTCCTCCTCCTCCTCCTCCTCCCCCTCCTCCTCCTCCTCCTCCTCCTCCTCCTCCTTCTCCTCCTCCTCCTCCTCCTCCTCCTCCTCCGGTTCGGTTCCTCCTCCTCCCAACTGGGGCTCTCGCGTGATACGCTCTTGACTTTCACGGCTCGGGGCCTCCCTCGTGTAGGCGCTCTGCACGGAGCGAGGGCGGCTCCCTTTCTCTTCAAGAGCCGGGGGCTCGCTCGCGCGAGACTTCGCGTGCGAGGCCACGGCGACGCGCGCAAACCTCTCTGCACCACCGACACGGTCACCGCGCTGACCTGGCAGACGTGCTGCAGCGGATTTTTGCCCGGATCTCTGTCAGTGCAGAACCCCGAAGCGGCGAGTGAAAAAGCGAAGTAACTTTCGCGTGGATGTTTGTTAGTCTTCATTCCTCGCCAGAAAACATCCGCACGAACTTCGCCTCGAAATTCAGAACGGAATTCTCGAGGACCCGGGCCCATCCTATAATTTTCCGGACGAAATCCGCTCTGCGATGTTGGCGCCATGGCACGGGTGGGGGGGTCCTTTTTCGGAAGGGCGTCTCGCTGGACGCCTCGGTGGACCCAATGATCACAGCTCTTCGTGTTGCTAAGCGCGAGAATGATGCCGTGACGATCCTTTTGAGACATGGGCCCTCGCCGAAATGGGCTTTCCAAGTGGTGCTTCGTGAAACCACGGTTTGTAGGGACGCATGCGGAGAGGGGGCTTGGGGCGGGAGGATGTCTGGCAACATCGCTGGCGCATCTTGGGATTACTCTGGCCCCCCTCCCTCGTAGTTGGGCGGTCGCGGGCGCGGCAAGAGGAGGATGAGGATGATGAGGAGGAGAATTAGCAAATGGAGGCGGGAGCGAAAAGAGGAGGATGCGGAGGGGGAGGAGGGGGAGGAGGAGGAGGAGGCGTGGGCAGCGTCAGCGTCATGAGGAGCTTGCTCGAACCTGCCCGCGACGTCAGCGAAAGTAAACGAAGGAATAACAGGTGGAGAAATACAGGCAGGTGGGGACGCAAGGGGAAAGCGAGGGGAGGAAGCCAACCACAGGGGGAGGACGGGTAGACGGACCGCTTCTCCGAAAGCGCGCGCCACTAAGCCAGAGGAACTCGCACAGCAGACCTAAGTACTGACAGCTACGCCTCAACCCCGCCGCCGTCGTCTTCCTGTCTCCTCCTCATCCCCTCCTGCTGGGGCAGAAGTCAACAACCTGCCTCCCCGCACTTCCTGTGATCCCCCACCAGGCCGGACGGGAATGTGGTAGAAGCTTTGCTGAGGGGGGGGGGGCGCAACATGACCGCACCTGCGTCCGAGCGTTATTTTTTAACACTTCACGCCGAGGTGAATTGCGCTGCCTCAGACCGGCCCTGGTGAGATGAGACGGCGAAGCAGGGAGTTGGGGATCTTTGCAGGGCCAGGCACGCAAAGGAACTGGCGCTCAGTTTGGGTGCGTTCGACGTCCACCTTGAATGGCTGACGTCGTTCGCGGAGATTCGAGGGGCCTGTAGGCTCTCACCGACTTTGAGGCCTGACTTCCGCCGTTGAATTCCCCGAGCCGCTGAAAACGGGGATCGACACGTCGGGAACGTTGCCCAATGCCGATAGCGGTCGCTGTTGGGGCAGGCGAGGTTCGTCCCAGTTGGACGGCGCCCTCGGGCACACCGACACCGACAGCAAGCCCTGCTCAGAATCGGCAGGAGGTGCTGTTGGTCGTCGTCCCAATTCTCTCTGTCCCCGTTTGGCTCTTTCGGGCGTGGGGACCAAGGAGGAGGAGGAGGAGGAGGAGAAGGATGGACAGGAGCAAGATGAGGAGAGGCCCTGACACTCAGGACAGCCGTGGGCGAGCGCCGCAGGACGCCAGCCGGCGACCTCGCAGCGAGACGTGGAGTCGGCGTCAGAGCCCCTGGCTGGTACTGCTCACACGAGGAGCTCCCGTGAGCTACCAGCCTGGAGCATATCCCCATCCCTATGCTGGGCACCTCCTCATCACGATGCCAATCTTAGGGATTCCTCTATTTTTTGAGGGCGGGCCCCTAAGACTGTCATCGCCTTTTGGCGTGTCAATCTTAGGGATAGGGATCCGTTCGAGGCTGGTAAGTGAGCTGGGGGTGGGAAGGGGCGCCGAAGGCACTGACAGAGCGACTCGATGTGGCGCCTTCGGGCGCGGCCGCCCCTCGAGGGCTGCGGGCCTCGAGGGCCCAGGCGCGCGCCCGGCGCGCCCGCTTCCCCCTTCCGGGCGCCCCCCCCTCTCCCCCAGAGATCCGATGTCGTGAATCTTGTTCTTCTATCCCGGGAAGTCTTGACCCATTCCCCAGGACCGGTTTTTCATCCCGAGTCGTTTTGTTGACGGCCCCGAGGCCCGACGAGGGCCCCTGGGGGCCGACATTTGCGACAAACCTCCGTCTTGATTTTTTCAATGCGCTGGAAAACCTGGGCCTCCCTCATCGCGCCCGCCCTCTGCTCGTCCTCGCCTCTCGTCCGTCGCTCGTCCGCCCATCGCGTCGTCTCTCCGAGCTCCGCCTGCTCCCTGCCGCTGGGCTCCCCGCTCGCCGGCACCGCGCCAAGGAAAGCGGCGGCGGCGTGGCACCCGCTCGGGGCGGTGGTCGTAGTTATGCCATTCGGCCGCGGCTGCACGGCCGTGGGCTCCGACGGCCACGGCGGGCGTCCGAGGAGGAGCGGCGGGCCACGCCGCCCCGGCTGCCCAGCTGCGCGGCTGCGTGCCGAAGCGTCGCGCCCTCCTCTTCCTTCCTGCTGCTCTTGCCCTTGCTGTGCTCCCCCCGGGAGCCTGGAGTGCCAAGAGCGCGGTCACGTGTAAGCACTAGTGGCCCACCAGCTCCCCCCGACCGAGGGGTTCACAGCGGCGCCCCTCGTCCGCCGAGGAATGCACTGCAGATCGCGCCCCTCAAGTGAGAACCTCTGCAACCTTAGAAGGCAGAAGGGAAACCTCCAAACAAGCAGCGGCCAGGGGGGCCCGCAATCCCAGAGAGTTGCTCCGCGCCGCTGCTTAGACGGGTCTCGGTCGCCTTCCCTCGCGCTTGCCCGAAAACTCCCAACGTCCCCTCGGTTCGGCCCTCTCCCTTTTTGTTCAGGGACCTCTCTCTCTCTTCTCCTGGGCCGATTGGCGGCATGCTCAAAGAAAGCGCAGATCCCCAGCGTGGGCGGGATGCGACCATACCATCCGAATGGTCGATCTGCTCTGAAGCGGGTGAAACAAGTGCGCTGTCTCTCCAGACAGGGCGCACATGTGGTCTGCAATCAACAACGAAGTCTGCCAAGTCGGGCTCTGCCACCGCGCTGCGTGTCCAGACGGTGCGCAAGTGTGGCCTGCAGTTCACGGTACGTCAGCTGAAAGATGTCAGCAAGCAGCATCACCAGCGCAACCGGAGGCGCCAACTGAGCCCGCGTGCGTCCCAGTGGCAGCGGGCTGCTGCGAGGGGTGCCTTCTGTCAGCTCGTTGAGCCAGCTGAGTGCCGCCGCCGGTCTCTGTGCCATCGAAACACGAAGAACAAATCGCCTGGGGACTTCCTAACTTCCTTGCAACACAACCCTCAGGCGTCCTGGCAGTCATGCGGCGCTGCAACTCAGGCAATCCGACACATCGCGCAGAGGGATTAGCGGCGGGTGAAAATTAAGCGCTGTGTCTCCACACGGTTCAGTACCCGGTCTGCAGTCAAGTAAGTCTGCCGAGTCAAGCTCGGCCATCGTGCTACGTGTCCAGACGGCACGCGAGTGCGGTCTGCAGGACAATAAGGCGGCCGAATTCTCTCTGCCACACTACAACGGGACCAGGTTAGATCACTCGCACCAGAACTTCCTCACTGGATACGAACATGGAACGTCCCGACGGGCCCAGATCGACAAGGCATGGGAGGAACAAGGGAAATGCAGATGATGGTTCTATGAGAAACGCGACGGGGTCGGACCCCCCCACACAAGCAGAGGCATCATTTGAATCACGTTGCTTTCATGCGAGACTCCGCGGGCCGTCTTCATTAGCTAACTTCAGGCCCCGCCTCTGCGGGCCCAGAACGACGAGGAGCGGGAGGAGCAGGAGAAATGGGGATGGGATACTGTTTCTATTAGAACTGCAATGGGGTCCGCCCCCACACAAGCCGTCTCGGAGGCACCATCATTGCCTCCCCTCGCGCTTGCCCCACATCGCCCTCTGCCCCTTTAGTCCCGCCCTCTCCCGTGTTGGTCCAGGGACCTCTCCCTCCTCCTTGGCCGATTGGCGGCATGCTCAAAACGAACGTGGATACCGAGCTTAGGCGGGATGCGATCATACCATCCGGCCAGTCGCTCAGAGGGATCTGCGGCGGGTGATATAGGTGCGCTGTCTGCAGACGGTCATAAGTCAGCACCAGTGGTGAAACCGACGGCGCCAACTTCTGAGCCCGCGTGCGCCCCAACGGCAGCGGGCTGCTGCGAAGCGTGCCGCCTGTCAGCTCGATGAGCCTGCTGATTGCAGCCGCTGGTCTCGGTGCCATCAAAACATGAAGAACTTATCTCCTGGAAACTCCCCCTATGAGCAAGATGGCTTTCCTGACTTCCTTGCAGCACGATCATCAAGCGTCCTGAAAATCACGCGACGCTTCAACTCGACCCACATCTATCTTAACAAGGGCCTTGAATCTGCGAGAGGGCACGAGCCCAGGTCCAAACACCTCTTCGAGAAGCCGATCAGAGACCGCCCTCCAATGACATCTCGCGTGGAAGACAGGCATAGCCCTACGCGCCGCCACGCTGGTCCCGGGCAGGCTGTGCTGCCTGGCCGAGGGAGAAGCAGGCCGACGACGACGAACGCGCAGGCGGGAGGCCGGGGTTGGCAGGCGGAAGGGGGGCCAGGCGGAGACAGCAGGCAGGGAGCAGGAGGAAGTGGAGAGAGGCAAGGAAGAGGAGGAGAGGGGAAGAAACCACAAGCAGATAGGCCGGGCCAGGGACCAGGAGAGAAGAGCCACACGCGAGGAGGCTACGGACCTCACGGCGGCGACACTGACCAGGCTGCGCAGGCGCGGTGGTGGAGTGGGCGGTGGGCGTCGGAGGGGGAGGGGTCGCGTTTGTGGTCGTCCACGCTCCAACGTCCGCGCTCCACGAATCAGGCTCTGCCACGCTCCAGCGTCCAGGGGGGCAGGCCAAATTAGACCCTTCGCACCAAACTTCTTACTCGATACGGAACATGAAACGGCCCGACGGGGCCAGGACGATGGGGAGTTGGAGGAGCAGGGAGAATGAGGATGCTGTGCGAACGGCGATGGGGCCGGTCCCCACACTGAGGCCGTCTCAGAGGCATCCTCATTGCCGAGCGCATTGAACCATGCTGCTTTCACGCGAGGCCCCGCGGGCCGCCTTCATGCTTTCAGTTCAAGTCCCGACTCTGCGGCCCTGAAGTGATGGCGCTTATTCGAGATGGCGATACCATTAGTGCTGCCCTAAGCAAGCAGAGAGCTACGCATGTAGACCTGTGACTAAGGCGCTGGCTTTTGCATGCCTGCTGCGATGCGGATAGCCCGACGCCGAGCTGGAGGACGGCGAAACGTGCCTGTGCTGGAGGATCATGCCGTCCAGTTTCACGCCCCAATCGCAGATCGCCCTATCGGCGTCTGTGGTGGAGCAACGACAGCATGGCAGCATCGCAATATGTGAGAAGGGCCTGCGGAGAATGCGCCCGATTCCATCGCACGATTCCATGTTGGCAAAAATGACTGCGTGCGATCGCAGCAGTGGAGGCCCCCAAAACGGGGTCACCGTAGATGGGGTCGAATGATGGCGTCGCATCGCCGATGCATCGGCGACTCGGCGATGTCGGCGTGGAGAAAATTGGGCTCCACATCGAGCCGCGGCGCCGACGCATCGACGATGCGGAGCGATCCACCGACCCCAGCTCCTCCGAACCCACTCCGGCGACCTGCAAGCGAGCGCCTGGCAACCACAGCGACATTCGGCAGACGTGCTCGCGCGGCGGAGCCTCTCTGGCGGCCTCGGGAAGCCGCCTCACGGTCGGGGACGCGGCGAGGACCGGCCCTCGACCGAGGCCCAGCAGCGGCCGGCGGCGCTGCGCCACGCCTGAGCGAGGGCGCACCGCCGCAGGCCTTGGCTGCCCAGGCCGGGGCCCGGCTGCGCGCCGTGCGCGCCGTGACCGCCGGCGGCTGCGGCCAGCGGCTCCACGCAGCGGCCAGCGGCCGCGGCCAGCGGCTCGTGGTGCGCACGGCCAGCGGCTGCGGCTGGCGGCCCCGGCCGGCGCCCGTGCCCGGCGCTCACGGCCGCCCGCCCGCGGCGGGGCGCCGCCGCAGCTGGCGGCCGATGCCCCTGCGCCGGCGCGGGCTGCCCCGAGGCCTGGCTCGCCGTAGGGGCGCCGGCCGCTCCCAGTGTTGGGCCGCGCGGCGCCGTCGTGCGCGCGGCGCGGCTCGCCGACGGCCTCGGCGCCCAGGAAGGTCGGCACGGGCACCTCGTTGCCCGAGGACCCCTGCAGGTGCGTCAGCAGCTGCGCAGGGGTGGTCAGCCCCATGGCCCATGTCCTGCAGCGGCCTCACGAAGGGCAGCACCTCGGGGTCCCTCAGCTGCCGCGAATGCGCACGGTACCACCTGATGACGTTCTCTGCCAATCCTTGTGTCGCGGTGGTCGAGAACTTCAGCATGCGCCCCAATCGTGCGACTGTTTAGCACGCATCCTCTCGACGAAACTCTGGGCGAGTTCTCGGCTAAGAAGGTTGATACTGGCGTACCCCTTGCACCGGTGCGTCTGCAGGCAGCGGCGCAGGTATAGATAGTCGTACCCTTGGCAGAGGCCCATCGAGCTGATGCAGTGCGAGGTCATGGGGCGTTCTGTGAGTGACGATGGTGAAATCCGTTTGGCTGGACACCGCGCTGGCCCATTCATTGACGCGCATCGCTGTGTTGCATGGCTCCATGCTCGTGGGCAGTGGATAACGCAAGACAGAAAATACCGCCCCCTTGCTTAGGTATGTTGACTATTGCTTGAGCCTTGGGGTAGGTGGAGAAGGGGCAAGGGTAGGAGGGCGAGCATCCCAGCCGCCCTGGGGACAGGCCCGGTGTTTTCTGAGAAATCCGCCGACCCCATGTGGGTCTCCAGGCGTGTGAGATAGTTGCCCCCCCCAATCCCCCACAGAGACCGACCAATGCAATTTTGAGGGGAGGGGGCTGGCCAGGCACGACCCCGGGGCGAACTCATCAAGGGGGTTCCGCCCCTCCCTGGGCTTCTTTCGGGGCTTCGCATCACAGGGGTCGGCTGCTGTAGCGCAAGCCTTAGGTCGGGCCTGTCTCCCCACAGGGGGATTTTGGATGAAATATAAGAAATACTCAAAAAATATTCAAAATGCTCAAACATACTCAACAAAAAGTCCCCAGACTATTTTTGACTATTTTTTTATATTCCCCCTGTAGAGGGACAGGCCCGACTTAACGCAAGCCTGTAGAATCGTTGACGGCGTTTTTTGCCCTGCCCGCCCTCTGGAGTTTGGGGGCCGCCGCTTTCTCTCCGTTGCGCCGCGCGGCTCCTCTTCTGAAGGAACAAAGACAAGTGTAAACATGACCGTCGCGCCCCTGCCGCCGACGCCCAGCGCGTCGCGGACGATGCCGGAGTTAGGTCGGGTATGTTCCCCTACAGGGGGACTTTGAGTGAAAAACAAACAAAAAAAACTAAAAAAAATACCACCAAATGGTCGACAAATGCTCAAAAAATCGTCCCCAGACTATTTCCTTAACTATTTTTGAATATTCTCCCTGTAGAGGGACAGGCCCGACTTAATGCCGGAGGAACAAAACACCGCAGAAGCATAAACTGTAAACTTTTCGTTGAGGTCCGCGCGGATGCCTCGGATCGTCGCTGGGCCCCCTCCCTGGTGCGCGGTTTGCGCCAGGGCCGGCGCTGGAGACGCCGCCAGCAGACGCCGCCAGGGGGGCCTCTCGCAGATCCAAGAAGCCCGCGCGGACCTTGTAGAGAAATAGTGTTTTAATGCCGCTCCTTGTTGTTCGATCCCCCCCTGGGTTATCCTCTCACTCCTGCCGCTGCGCTCGTGCGCATGCCGCCTGCACGGGTGTCTTATGCTGCCAGCCGCTGCCGAGAATCCAGCATAGGAGGGTTGGGAAATTCCGACGGTCGGGGGGAGGGTGCGTGCATGTGCGCGCAAGCAAAATGAATGCTCCTCCTTTTTCAAGCACCCTCTCAAAATCTAAGGGCTGCTGACAATATTCAAGCAATCGGCGAGTGACAATCTGCCACCGTGCCCCATGGCACGTTGAGGCTTGGAAGGATGCTCAGGTCTGTCTGTCATGGGCCACCTCTCCCTCTACCCGCAGGCTGCCGCGTGCATCCCCCCTGCTCACCGAGGCCACTTCCCTCGTGCCTGCTCGGGGAGGGTGCACTTCCCGCATGGCAGCGATTGCTTAAACACTCATTCCATGCGTGCCCACTCGAGGATGGTGCACTTCCCGCATGGCAGCCAATGTCTGAACCGCCATTCCACGCGTGACCGCTCGAGCCTGGTGTACTTCGCGCATTGCTGCTAACTCCTAGACCCATCATCCCACGCGCACCCGCTCGAGGAACGTGCTCTTCTCTCATTCCCAGGCGCAGCTCCTAAGTGCTCCAGGGCCTCCCAAGCCACGACCCCTGGTATGCGTCCCGAGCTTACAAGGCGGCCCGCGCAGGCAACCAAGGACACCAAGCTGGCCCAATATGCCTCACGACGGTCCACGATGGCCCCAAGGCGGCCGACAATTAATTCAGGACGGCCCAAGATGACTTCACGAGGGCCCAAAATGGCCACAAGAGGACCTCCACCAGAGTCAGAAGAAGCCACCATCATTGGCTTCCCTGGAATTTTGAAGCAGCTTCATAGTCTCGCCTTTTCGGGCTGCCGTCCGCTCAAGAGGGCCCAAGGAGACTCCATGATGGCCCAAGAGGCATCCACGACTGCCCCAAGACGGCCCACGAGGGCCTCCCGTGGGACCCAAGGCGTCCTTAGAGAAAGCCATTCGACAGCCTAAGACGACGCCACGCCCCACGACGGCCCCCAGACGCCCACCATACGGCCAAGAGGGCCCCACGACGGCCCGAGGGAGCCCCACGTCGGCGTAAGAGGGCCCCAAGACGGCCCAAGAGGGCCCCACATAGGACCCCCACGACTGCATCACAGGAGCCCGATACAGCACCAAGACGGCCCACACGAGCTGCATCACCATCATCATCGTCACCAGCATTAGCATCATCATCAACAGCATCATCATCAACAGCATCATCATCATCATCATCATCATCATCATCATCATCATCATCATCATCATCATCATCATCATCATCATTATCATCATCATCATCATCATCAGCATCATCATCATCATCATCAAATCATCAGTATCATCATCATCGTCGTCATCGTCATCGTCATCATCACCAGCATCCTCATCATCATCGTATCACCGCCACACTCATCATCACCACCAACATCACCACCATCAGCATCATGACCAGCAACACCATCATCAACCTGATCATCACCAGTATCGTCATCATCACCGCCATCGTCATCACCAACATCAGCATCAGCAACATCATCATCAACACCAGCATCAACATCTTTCTTCATGACCAGCAGCAGCAATAGCATCGGCACCATCATATTCGTCATCATCAGCAGGAGCAGCAGCAACATCGGCATTATCATACTCAGCATCATCACCATCATCATCACCATCACCATCACCGCCACCAACATCGGCATCCTCATCACCACCATCACCAGAATTCGTGTCAGCATTATAAACAACATCAACATAAACATCATCAACAACATCATCATCAATACCAGCGTCGATACCATGATTATCGACGTCATCGCCATCGTCGTCATCATATCATCGGCATCGTAGTCATCATAATCATCACCAACATCATCAACACCAACATCATTATCACCGTCATTACCCCCATCATCACCATAGTCATCACATCATACTCGCCACGGATGTCCCAAGCCTGAAGACAAGGGATGTCACACGTGACGGCCTCCTGCGCACCCTCGAACAGTCGCCACACAAAATGCTATGCTTGCACGGTGGCGGGATTTGCCGCAGGCAGCTAGATATTGAAGCAATGGGCGAAGTAGCTACAGTAAAGTAGGAGAAACCGCGTCAATCAGGCGTAGCGAAAACTTGTCCATGCTCACTTACACTGATAAATCTCCGACTAGGCTGAGGAGCAGCAGCGCAACGGTAAGGCCAAGATCGCCTCTCTGCCTTGACGCACCATCACTGCTCCTGGTAGTCGACGGTGACGGGCAAGCCTTCGACGGCACCGCCCCAAAACACGAAAGTGGCTTCGCCGAACGACGACTTGTCAGACTGGCGCTCGTCAAACTGAGCGACATGGCTGCCACGCTCAGTGCTCAACGAGACGAGTACTCGACCGTGATCGGGACCTCCGCCTTGGAAACACCGAAGTCTGTCATGCCCGCGCCAGCCATGTCTGAGGACCCGCTACTCTGAGAGGCATCTCCCTTCACATTCAGGGAGAGCGCCGCGACGGGGTCCAGGACCTCGTCGTCCAGCATCTCCATGATGGCTCCAAAGGGGACGCTGGTGACGTCCTGACCGTTCACCGTCTTCACGGACCAGCCAGGCTGCACGCCGGCAACAAAGGCCTGACCCTGCGGGTCGCCCGGGTAGCGGGACTTCTGGGTCACCTCCATGACCGTCGCGCCATTGCCGCCGACGCCTGGCGCGTAGCGGGCGATGCCCGAGGAGCAGAAACCCGCAAAAACAAAAGATGTTGGGGGTCCGCGCGGATCTCTTGGATCCGACCTGGACCCCCTCCCTGGCGGGCGGAGAGCGCCGGGGGGCGCCCGGCGCGGATCCAAGGAACCCGCGCGGAGCGCCAAAAGTTTGGCGTTCCTGCCGTCTCTGCTCCTCGAGATGCCGAAGGGGCGCTTCTTGTACTCCACCGACTGGCCGGCCGGGGCCGCGGCCGTGTCCACGGGCGGGCCGTCGGCGTCCTTGGGGCCGTTGCGCAGCAGGTAGTCCGTGCCCACGCGGCGCGCGGTGGCCCGGCCCCGCGGGCCTCGCGCGGCGGGCGCGCCCACGAAGAGCGCGCCGAGCGCCAGCTGGCGGGCCAGGGCGGCGAGGGCCGCCAGGGCCGCCAGAGGCAGGAGGGAAGTGCTGCGAGCCATCGGGGGGCGTACGAGGGAGGAGCGGTGTGCCACCCTGGGAGAGGAGAAGATTGGGCCAACGGAAGCTTGGGCCAGGGACGGTGGTCATGCTGATGATGCTGATGCTGACGAGGAGGGGCGAGGAGGATGGTGCTGCTGCTGATGGTGACGAAGAGGATGATGACCGTGATGGTGGTGGTGCTGCTGATGATGCTGCTGATGATGAGGACGATGAGGATGATGATTCTGATCAGTAGTGACGGGCAAGCCTGCTGCAGAGCCGCCTCCGAACACAAAAATGGCCACACCGAGCCACCCGTCAGACCGGCTCTCCAGCAAAATCGGAGGATCCGCCGCGCTCCCTGAGGTTGAGCGACGAGGCTGTCAGCGGGGCCGTGGCCGCGGGTCTATGCGCCATCCCTGGGCCCAGGAGGGCCATGGCCTGGCGCGGTGGCGGCGTACGGGTCCTTCCTGCGAACCTCTTCTGTGGCCCCACCCTGACCATCGCTCGGACGTCCATTCCCTGTGTTTTTGTTGTCGGTTTCGTGCGTGGCTTTTTCGCCAAATGATCAAGGATGCTCCTCGATGGTCCTCGCCGAAGGAGACATGCACACGTCCGAGCGATGCCAAGCACCTGGGTGGCACGGGGCCCGCGGACCCGCTGCGGAGCAGGCAGTCCACGCCCACTTGGCGCAGGACGGGGGAGGCGGTGCCCAGCCGCCGCGCGGGCGCGCGGCGCCGGCTGCGGTGGCCAGGAAGGGGGGCGGCCGCGAACAGCACGGGGGAGAGGGGCAGCGTTCGGTCGGGCATGCTCTCCTACAGGCGGATTTTGGAAGAAACATAATAAGTAGCCAACACATGCAAACATGATCTAATATAGTAGGAAAAGCGTCCCCAGACTATGTTCTGACTGTTTTTTCCCTACCTAGGCTCTGCCTAGAAAGGTTCATACCGTGTGTGATGAAAGGGCCAGGCAGTGCAAATCGCTCCGGGCGGTTCCCCCAGTATCCGCCCCGCGGTTCCCCCAGTGACGGCCCCTCAGCCTAGCGTTGCTTATCTCATCTTAGCTTAGCTTGCCTTCATCTTAGCTTAGCTTACCTTCATCTTAGCTTCGCCGAGCTTTAGCATAGCAGAGCACAGCATAGCATAGCAGAGCGTAGCACAGCACAGCGCAGCACAGCATATCATAGCAACGCCCAGCATAGCATTACATAGCATAGCGCAGCATAGCATAGCATAAGATAGCACAGCATAGCGCAGCACAGCATAGTACCGCGCAGCATAGCATAGCATAGCATAGCAGAGCATCGCATACCACAGCAGCAAAGCAAAGGCAATTCAACAGCAGCGACAGCAAGGCAAAGCACAAGCAACGCAAAGCAAAGCAAAGCCAACACAACAGCAAAGCAACGTGTAGATGTAGACGTAGATGTAGGTGTAGATGTTGATGTAGCTGTAGGTGTAGATGTAGGTGTAGATGTGGATGTAGATGTGAGTATCGCTGTTGATGTTGATGTGGATTTAGATGCAGGTGTAGATGTTGATGTAGCTGTCGGTTTAGATATAGATTTTGCTTTTCTAGATCCTCCAACTCCTAGGTAGGGTCGCACTGGGATAATTGAATCCTTCCTCATGTATGGGGTCCTGCCCAACTCGTAAGGGTAGCGCAGATCCGAGAAATTCGCTCCGATCTTCGAGCACTTAATTACGTCTCAAGGCTGCGCGTTCGGGCATGGCCAGCTCCGGCCCTTTTGGTGGGCTTGTTCTCCACCACCGCAACCACCATACGTAGGAGGGAGGGGGTCCTCCTCCTCCTCCTCCTCCTCCTCCTCCTCCTCCTCCTCCTCCTCCTCCCTCTCCTCCTCCTCCTCCTCCTGCTGCTCCTCCTCCTCCTCCTCCTCCTCCTCCTGCTCCTCCTCCTCCTCCTCCTTCTCTTCTTCCTCCTCCTCATCCTCTACCTCCTTCTCCCCTCTAACTTCTGGTGGTGGTGGTGGAAAACAAGCCCATCGCCTCCTGCCTGCTCCTCCTCCTCCTCCTCCTTCTCTTCTTCCTCCTCCTCATCCTCTACCTCCTTCTCCCCTCTAACTTCTGGTGGTGGTGGTGGAAAACAAGCCCATCGCCTGTAGTCATCCCCACCAGCGGTGCGTCGTCTTTGCCCGCCTCGCCCTCGTCCTCGGGACGAGGAGGCGGAGCGGGCTGCCGGCGGCCTGCGCGGTGACCCCCCCCCGCTTCGGCCGAGGGCGTCGCGGCCGCTGAGGAGCCACCGTGTCCACCGCCGTGCCCTGCGTTGGGCAGGGGCTGACCGTCCCGGCAATCCTATAGGCCTACCACGACATGTTCTTAGAACCCAAAAGGGTTCTAAGAACAAGGCCAATGTTCTTAGAACACAATCCCGAGTTGTTTCATATACAAAACTGTTCGATTTTGTGCAGATCACAAAAAAGGTTCTCAGAATCTTCTTTGGTGGGCCTATGTATTACTAGGCCAGCCAGGACGCTTCGCCACTGCTCGACTACGTATTCGACCATGAACCCCTTGTTGCCCATCTGCCTCGGGAGGTCTTCGGCGGTCTTCTGGCGGCCTTCAGCGGTTTCCGGCGGTCTTCGGCGGCTTCCCGCGGTTTTCGGCGTGAGAACTCGGCGCTTGCGGTTAGCAAAAAGTCCATGGTCGCACACCTAACCGTGCCCACCGCGGTCGCCAGTTCTATCGTGAGTCAGGCCGCGCGGTCGAGGTCCGAGGCTCGGGAGGGAGGTCGCGGACAGTTCCGGTGCCACAGGAAGCCCTTGAGAGCCGGCCACGCGCCACAGCGACCCCAGGCAAGAGTGAGACCTCCAGTGCGCGGCTTCGGGGGGCCGCGGGGGGATACCCAATCCCTGCACGCAAGCCGCTGCTGTCGCACCGCATCCAGCGATGGCCCAAGCGGGCCCGCACCAAAGGCCACTCTGGCGGAGGGTCACCCCTGCGCGCAGTCGAGGGAGAGGCCTCTAGGAGGGACGGCCCAGATCTCTGGCATCACGAGGAGCTTCACGACGGCGGGTGCTCCGAGATCTGGGCCTCTGGGCCGTCTGTGGCCCGGCGCGGGCCTGCAGAAGAGCGGCTCGGCGTGAGAGGCTGGCTCCCCGGGAGGGGCTCGAGATCGGCGGCGAGCGAGGGTTGGAAGTGAGAAGGAGAAGGCCTTCTCAGACGGTTCGGAAGTCCCCCGACCATCTGAGCTGAGACGTTTTTTCCCCACATCCTGAGTGGGGTTCTTGTTTTCCCAGAACACCCTCTCCTTCCCACCCACCTCCCGCTCCATCTTCCATACAGCACAATATTATTCCTACCACGCACACCATACCATACCATAGTTCCTACCACACATACCATACCATACCATACCATACCACACCATACCATACCATACCGTACCATACCATACCATGGCGTACCATAGCATACCATACCATATCACACCAATGCCACACCGTACCATACCATACCATACCTCCAGTACCATACCATACCATATCATACCATACCGTACCATACCATACCTACCATACCATTCCATACCACTCCATACCGAAAACCATACTACTTACATGGTTTCGTGCCCCTCCCACCCCTCCAGGGAGGCCCCGCCTGAGCGAGGAGGGTATCGGAACCATACTATTTACATGGTTTCGTGCCCCTCCCACCCCTCCAGGGAGGCCCCGCCTGAGCGAGGAGGGTATCGGAAAACCATACTATTTACATGGTTTCGTGCCCCTCCCACCCCTGCAGGGAGGCCCAGCCTGAGCGAGGAGGGTATCGGAAAACCATACTATTTACATGGTTTCGTGCCCCTCCCACACCTCCACGGAGGCCCCGCCTGAGCGAGGAGGGTATCCGAAAACCATACTATTTACATTGTTTCGTGCCCCTCCCACCCCTCCAGGGAGGCCCCGCCTGAGCGAGGAGGGTATCGGAAAACCATACTATTTACATGGTTTCGTGCCCCTCCCACCCCTCCAGGGAGGCCCCGCCTGAGCGAGGAGGGTATCGAAAACCATACTATTTACATGGTTTCGTGCCCCTCCCACCCCTGCAGGAGGCCCAGCCTGAGCGAGGAAGGTATCGGAAAACCATACTATTTACATGGTTTCGTGCCCCTCCCACCCCTCAGGGAGGCCCCGCCTGAGCGAGGAGGTATCGGAAAACCATACTATTTACATGGTTTCGTGCCCCTCCCACCCCTCCAGGGAGGCCCCGCCTGAGCGAGGAGGGTATCGAAAACCATGTTTACATGGTTTCGTGCCCCTCCCACTCCTCCAGGGGAGCCCCGCCTGAGCGAGGAGGGTATCGGAAAACCATGCTATTTACATTGTTTCGTGCCCCGTCCCACCCTTCCAGTGAGGCCCCGCCTGAGCGAGGAGGGTATCGGACAACCATACTATTTACATGGTTTCGTGCCCCTCCCACCCCTCCAGGGAGGCCCCGCCTGAGCGAGGAGGGTATCCGAAAACCATACTATTTACATGGTTTCGTGCCCCTCCCACCCTCCAGGGAGGCCCCGCCTGAGCGAGGAGGGTATCCGAAAACCATACTATTTACATGGTTTCGTGCCCCTCCCACCCCTCCAGGGAGGCCCCGCCTGAGCGAGGAGGGTATCCGAAAACCATACTATTTACATGGTTTCGTGCCCCATCCCACCTCTCCAGGGAGGCAAACCATACTATTTACATGGTTTCGTGCCCCTCCCACACCTCCAGGGAGCCCCGCCTGAGCGAGGAGGGTATCCGAAAACCATACTATTTACATGGTTTCGTGCCCCTCCCACCCTCCATAGCGAGGAGGGCCATACTATTTACATGGTTTCGTGCCCCTCCCACCCTCCAGGGAGGCCCCGCCTGAGCGAGGAGGGTATCGGAAAACCATACTATTTACATGGTTTCGTGCCCCTCCCACCCCTCCAGGGAGGCCCCGCCTGAGCGAGGAGGGTATCGGAAACCATACTATTTACATGGTTTCGTGCCCCTCCCACCCCTCCAGGGAGGCCCCGCCTGAGCGAGGAGGGTATCGGAAAACCATACTATTTACATGGTTTCGTGCC
Organism: Prorocentrum cordatum; assembly: GCA_963575745.1. Classification (NCBI taxonomy): domain Eukaryota; class Dinophyceae; order Prorocentrales; family Prorocentraceae; genus Prorocentrum; species Prorocentrum cordatum. Next base: position 1,106,933 of record CAUYUJ010014382.1, on the reverse strand, counting down.
CCTCCCACCCTCCAGGGAGGCCCCGCCTGAGCGAGGAGGGTATCGGAAAACCATACTATTTACATGGTTTCGTGCCCCTCCCACCCCTCCAGGGAGGCCCCGCCTGAGCGAGGAGGGTATCGGAAAACCATACTATTTACATGGTTTCGTGCCCCTCCCACCCCTCCAGGGAGGCCCCGCCTGAGCGAGGAGGGTATCGGAAAACCATACTATTTACATAGGGAAGCGAGCCCATGGTTTCGTGCCCCTCCCACCCCTCCAGGGAGGCCCAGCCTGAGCGAGGAGGGTATCGGAAAACCAGCCTGACGAGGGAAATGAGACCACTCAGACCAACCTCACGAATCGGACCTCACGAGGAAAATGAGACCACTCAAACCAACCTCCCGCTGCTGCTCCTGCTGCGGTTCCTGCTGCTGCTCTTCGCCATCATCCATCTTATCCTCTTCCTCCTCCTCCTCCTCCTCCTCCTCCTCCTCCTCCTCCTCCTGGAGGGTATCGGAAAACATGCTGTTTACACGGTTTCGTGTCCCCCCTCCACTCCTCCAGAGAGGCCGCGCTTGAACGAGGAGGGTCGCGGAAAGCATTACTCTTCGCCAGGTTTCGTAGCCCTCCCCCCTTCCAGCGGGGCCCCGCCAAAGCGAGGAGGGCATCAAGAAAATGGGTCCCACGAAACCGTTAATCTCTTTATGTGGGGAACTCCGTTAGCATAATTTTAGCCCTCCCCGAAGGCAGCAACACTTCTCAGAAGTCGCGAGGGCTTCGGGGAAGTCTTGCCGCCTTCTGAGAAGGCCTTCTCCTTCTCAGTTCCCCCCCTCGCCCGCCGCCGACGGCAGGTCTCCAGGGGCTGGCGGCCTGAAGCGATCTGGCCCAGGCACTGCCAACGGGGGGGGGTCCCCGCGAGTGGCGTCGCCACCGCCTCTGGGCCACGCACCCCTCCGGGAGCCTCCAGGACACCCCAGGATCCCCAAAGATGCCCGAGGACGTCCAAGCCTTCTTCGGGCCTGGATCGTGCCTCCTCATCCTCCTCCTCCACCACCTCCTCCTCCTCCTCCTCCACCTCCTCCTCCTCCTCCTCCTCCTCCTCCTCCATCTCCTCCTCCTCCTCCTCCTCCTCCCCCTCCTCCTCCTCCTCAGCCTCGACTCCCGATTTTCAAGAGGGCGTGGCGACCTCCCTGCTGAGGGCCCCTTTCCCCCCTTGGCACCGCCGGGCGTTTCTCGGAGGTCCCGCCCGCGGGCGCGAGAACTGTGCCCCGGGAGGCGGCGGCGGACCCTGGGCCCCCTGCGCGGGAAGAGCGGAGAGCGGCCGTCGGCCGAGGATCGAGGGCGCCCTGGGAGGGCGCAGGGCTCCCTCCCGAACTGGAGGTCAGAGGCGGAGGAAAAGGTGCCCACACCTCTGCCCTTCCCTCGTTGGCCCCAGGGCGCCGCTCCCCGTCTCCGGCACAAGTTCCTCGCAGCTGGTCGTCTTCGGAAGCCCCAGGCCCAGGAGACGCGCCACAGATGCTGAAGCGGCGAAACGAAACGCTCGCAGCGTACCTTGCACGACGCTAGGGGTATGGGTGCATGCAGCATGTGGCGAAAGCGGACCCTGCCCTCGTGTTCCCCTTTGGGGGCCTCCTGGGAGGCCCTCGTGGCCACCGCTCGGTTCGCCTCGAAGTTCTGGTCAGAGCGCACTCCGGGAGGGGTCCAGGGAGTAGCGGTATCGGTACCTTGTGGTCTCCCCAGCAAGAGGCCATAGGGTACGAGGGAGGGCAGTGGGCAAGCAGGTGGAGCCCTGCACTCCATCTCCCCCATTCCCCCCCCCACGTCGAAGCTGGTTCCAGGCATTCGGCAACACATGCGTGAGAGGACAAATAATGTGGACCCCCTCAAGTGCCTCTGCGAGGCCCAACCCAACTATGAATATGTGGAAACATGGGGAGGAGGGTCCAACATTGAAGGGTTCTATTCTTCGTCCTCTCACCAGAGAGCACGGAAGGTTTGTGTCGTGACGACCTGTGCGTTGGTCTCCGACACCGCGTACCTTCAACATTGAGAGATCGAAACTTTCCGGAAGCGCCGATCTTTCGATATCGGCTTGTTGCGGGCTACTGGCGGCGTTCAAGCCCGAATGCCAGCGCGGGGGTCGCCGCATGGTCGACACGACAGGAACCGACCGTGCCCTTGATTCTGCAGCGTTGACAAACTGGCAGACCTGTCGGTTGCGACTTTGGGCTCCTCTACGTCAGCACGTCGTAGGTCCGCCACCGTGCCGTCAGCATGTAGTGCTAGGTCGGGCATGTCCTCCTACAGGCGGATGTTTAAGGAACGCTGAAAAATAGTCAAACAGATGCAACATATCAAAAAGAAGACGACACATCGATTCCTGACTATTTTTAAACCAGTTTTCAACATTCCTTCTGTAGAGGGACATGCCCGCCTTGCAGTGGAAAGCCCCGAGGGTCCATGGGGCGGAGCAAAGTGGCGACAGCCGAGCCGTTGGCAGCACCCGGGGAGGGCGGGGCCCGCTTGGGGTCCGCGCAGCAGGACACACACACACACACACACACATACGCACACACCGCCGGACCCCACCGCAGCTGCTGGAAGAGTGGCGGCAATGGCGAGCCTGGCACCGCCCAGCGAGGGCGATGGAGGGGAAGCGAGGAGCAGGCAAAGAGCGAGGAAGAGCCAAGGCCACGCTAACGGCGATGTTGCTCAACGGTGATGTTGGGAACCAACTTGGAGGACGTCTCGAACCACCCTTTCCTATCTTTCCAATCTGCGAGTGGATCGAGCGAGAACGACACGTCGAGCTGCCGGAAAGCTGGAGCCACGCGTTCCTGTAAGACCGAAACCTTCCGTGCCGATGCCTGCATCGCCATTAGCGTGTCTACGGAGGAAGGGGGGGAGGCAGCGAGGAGGGGCGGAGACGGGAGGAAAAAAGGAGGAAGCCACGAGAGCCAATGCCGTAGAGCGTGTGCCCAACACAGCAGGGTTGGGGAAGTGAAGAGAACACGCGCAGCGGGGGCGAGACTCCGGAGTATGATACTGCAGCAAGAGGTTGCTGCTGCAGGCGGGCACCGCGGCTGTGCGGCCCGAGGAAGGCCCAACAGTATCTCGATTCTGTTTTGATGCAGTCTCGATGGCGCCACGATGTTGTCCCGACTGGAGTTCAGTTGCGCCCTGAGGGTGCTCCGATAAAAGTACGATCGGTGCTCGGACGTGTCTGGACTGAGCTTCGATTTCGCCCCCGTTGGTGTCCCGACGGGGCGCAAATGTACTGAGTCTGGGCCTGCGTGGATACACGATGGGCTTGCGGTGTGTGAGTGCGGGAGCCGACATCTGCTCGCTTGTTGCAATCCGCGTGATCACCCCAGCACATCTGCCTCCGGCTGCACGCAACGTCTTGCCCTTGGGTCCCTGGCAAGGGTTACCTCCGGTGCGCGGCTCTGGGGGGCCAAAAGGGGCCCAATCCAAGCCAAGCGCACGGGCCCGTGCTGGGGGGCGGAACCCCTGTGGGGCGCACGCCAGAGGTCACGCCGGCAAAGGGCCGCTCTCACGCGCAGCCGGTACTCCTTTGACCCGCACGACGGCCTCTCGGCTGGGTGCAGTGTGCATGCTGCCGCTCGCCATGCAGGTGCCGGCGAGCGATCACGCGCCCTCCACGGCCGAGTGCGCGCGAGCCAGCCTCGCCGCGAGCGGGCAGTGGGGGGAAAAAATAGGCGCTGCACGGAACGGCGGAAGGACGCCAGACGGCGGGGTCAGCAAGCCGTTGCGCAGCGCCGGCGAAAGATAGATGCTCGTTCTGGGGACCTTTCTCTCTTGGAGCCACTCGCTCAAAAAAAGCGTCGACGCTGCGTGAGGCGTCCGTCGACGTGAGCCGAACTTGATTCGAACTAGAGTCAAACTGAAATTTGACAGCTCTCTTAGGTGTGCTCCATATGAGTCTCTAACCCCCGCGAATCAAGCATCTGACGAAAGAGGGGCATAGAGGGGGGGGGGAAGCAAGCAGGAACGGCGGAAGGGGATGGCACAAAGACGCGACCCCTCACTTGAGCAGGGATCGATCGTCCCGGCACTCCTACTGGCCTGTGACGACAAGCTCTTAGAACAACATAATGTTCTATCAATAAAGCAATGCTCTTGTTAACAAAAGCCGGTGTGTCAGAACAGGACGTCTCTCCAAATGTTCTACAACAATTCCGTGCAAGCAGCAAATCGTTATTAGCATATTCTTGGTTGGCCTTATTGGCAAGCCAGGACGCTCTGCCAGCTGCTCGACTCACGCCATCGGATCGGCGAGCCTGAGCGCGGTTGCCTCAAAACAACACGGGTCCGCGTCGCGCCTCCAGCCGCCGCCGCCGCCGCCCGCCCCACTGCCGCCCCGGGGGCGCTGCCTCGCGCGCCGCTGCCGCCCGGACGCGGCGAGTCCGACGTCGCTCTTTGCGCGGAGGTGACGCAGGCCCTCCTGGGAGTAGCGCCCAGCCGCCGCGTCCTCCACCTGGCAACGCAGGTAGACGCGGCCCGTGACGCCGCCGAAGTGCCGCAGGGGCTCGAGCGCGGCCCTCGGGAGCTGGTAAACCGCCGTCGCCGTGTCCGCGCGCACCAGCGCGTAGCGCGGGCAGCTCAGCTCGCACCGCTGGCAAAGCCGGCAGCCCAGGATCGCGTGCTCGAACGCAGTCGGCTCGCCGCACTCGGCGCACCGCGAGGCCAGGTGAGACAGCAGCCGTGCGTGCACGCCTGCGGCTGGGGCGGGCGTCCTGACGCAGCCGCGCCAGACGGGGGCCCACAGGCAGTCCGTGAGGGCGAGCACCCGCGCCGCGCTCCCAGCGGCGGCGAGCGCGGACAGCGGCGCCGCGGACGCGCAGAAGCCGAGCGCCTGAAGCAGCTGCGCGTCCGGCAGCGCCAGCAGCCGCGCACCAGCCCCGACGCGCCGATCCCGCGCCGTCCCCGCCGCCGTGGCGCCCGCGGCCGCGGGCGCCGCCGCGCCGCCGGCCGCGCGGGGCGCGGCCTCGGCGGACGCCCGGGTCGCTTCGGGCGCGGCGCTCGCCTCCACGGCGACCGCCACCCGCTCCGCGGCGGCTCGGGCCGCCGCTGGCGTCAGCAGGCGCGCCAGCGCGGTCTCGACGCGCCGCGCGTCGCGCCGCCAGACGGCGGCCAAGGACGACAGCAGGTCGTCCTCCAGGCGGAGCTCCGCCCGCACCCGGCGCCACGCCCGGCGGCCCGCGCCCAGGTCGGCGAGCGCCTCGTCCAGAGCGAGCTGCCCGCAGCCGGTTGCCGCGGCAGCCTCCGCGGCCGTCGCTGCGGCGGCCCCGGGGCCGCGGGCCGCGGCGGGAGCGCCTCGCGGCTCCGCCCCGCCTGGCCGCCTCGGCATCGCCCGCCGGCGGGCCGCCGCGCGCCGCGCGCGGGGGGGGCGCCGCGTGAGCGCGCTGCTCGCGCTGGCGCGGCGGCTTGGAGCCAGATCCTCGCCCGAGCGCGTATCTTCCCATGCCTCGCCCCTGCACCTCCGCTTCCCGACCCGTTCCCCGTGCCCGCGAGGCTGGAGCACCACGCACGTTTCAAGCGCTCACTGCTTGCAACACTGGCCAGGATGTCCCAGCCGAGCGATGGCACCGAGGCTGCCAGACGACGTCGCACCGAAGCCGAACGCACTCCGCACTGGATCGATGCGAACCCATCGAATCGGAGGGGTGGCCCGGGTTCCGTCTTCCCTTGGAGCCCTAGCAATCCTCTCTGCCCGCGCCACCACCAGGAAGTTGGGATTACTCACGCACACATGGCCGGATTTACTTGCGACGTCTGTGGAAGCTGAAAACACACTCGGAGAGCCGGGGTGCACGGTCACATGATGGCCGAAGGCTGGAAAGAACCCCTGAACCCTCTGGGCATATTCTACTTCCGCCGGCTTCTCTTACTTCCGCCGGCTTCCGCCACAATGCCCGCATTCGTTGTGCTTCCGCCATCCTTCCGCCACTTTTCGCAGAGGATGAGATGTCAAGTTCTCGGTCCCTCGAAGAGGAGGTCCTTTCTGGAGCGCCACTTGTGGCAACATGTGTATCCAACTCTTGCCCAAGCCAGCCAAGTCATGCGTTTCCAGCTTCAATATAATCATGGGTGGGGCTTTTGATAAAAGTTGGTAAGTCGCCGAAGCCCAATACCAACAAATGTAGTTGTCCAACCAGGGTGGCACCAAAGACTGTCGCGCCTCCTCTGAGTCACCATCGCCCTCCTGCTCCTGATCGGCCTGAACCCTCGCCGTCGTCGACGTCTTCGTCGTCGCCGCCCCCCCTCCTCCTCCTCCTCCTCCTCCTCCTCCTCCTCCTCCTCCTCCTCCTCCTCCTCCTCCTCCTCCTCCTCCTCCTCCACCCTCCTCCTCCTTCTGGCCCTCCCTCACCTTCCTACTTTCGGCGGCGAGCCCGGGGGGAAGCGAGAAGAGGCGGGCCTGCTCAGAAGGCTCAGAAGTCCTCTGGCACTCCGAGAAGTTGCCTGAGCCGTCCCAGGCGGCACAGAAACACCTCCCAGAAGGCCAGTGGACTTCTGAGACGCCCCGCCGACTTCTGAGAAGGCCTCCTCCTTGCTACTTCCCCCTCCTCCCCTCGCTCGCCGCCGACGCTCCTCCCCCCCCCCTCCCCCTCCCCCTCCCCTCCCCCTCCCCCTCCCCCTCCCCCTCCCCCCTCCTCCTCCTCCTCCTCCCTCCTCCTCCTCCTCCTCCTCCTCCTCCTCCTTCCTCCTCCTCCTCCTCCATCCTCTCCTCCTCTCTTCCTCCTCCTCCTCCTCCTCTCCTCCTCCCCTCCTCCTCCTCCCCGCCTCCTCTTCCTTCTCGTCTTCCTCCTCATCCATCCGCTCCTCCTCGCCTTCCTCCTCCTCCTCCTCCTCCTCCTCCTCCTCCTCCTCCTCCTCCATCTCTTCCTCCTGCGGCTCCTCCTCGTCTTCCTCTTTCCCCTCCCCATCTTCCCGGCACGATCCCTTCTCCCCTCGCGCGCCCTCGGCCTCGGACTCCCGGGGCAGCACGCCCGGCCGCGGCAGGGCGGGGCAGCGCCTGCAGGCAGCGCCTGCGGGCGATTCTGCAGGGGCGTGCCCCGTGGGAGGTTGCCCCCCCTGATGGGCCTGCTTTCCACCACCACCACCGTAAGCTGGAGGGGGAGGTGGTCCTCCTCCTCCTCCTCCTCCTCCTCCTCCTCCTCCTCGTCCTCCTCCTCCTCCTCCTCCCCGTCCTCCTCCATCCCCCCTTCCAACTTCTGGTGGTGGTGGTGGTGGAAAACAGGCCCATCACCTCCCCGCCCTGCGAGGAGCCGCGGGGAGCGGGGCAGGGGGCAGAGGGGGCAGGGCCAAGGCAGTGCGAGGGAGGGGAGAGGGAGGGGGAGAGCGTAAAGAGCGGAGGGAGCGGGGCAGGGGGGGAGGGGGGCAGGGCCCAGGCGGCGCGAGGGGAGGGGGGGGGGGGGAGAGGGGAGGGGAGAGCCGCGCGAGGAGAGGCCCGCGGGGCGCGCCGCGGGGGGCACGGCGTGCCGAGCGCCGGCGGGGCCGACGAGCACGAGCGGCGGAGGACGGCGAGGGGCAGGGGCAGAGAGCTCGGCATCGCGAAGGGCGGCCAGACGGGGCCACCACCAGGCGTACACGTCGCTCATTTCCAATCGTGGTCATTTCTGATTGTGCTCGTTTCTAACTGTTCCCGGCCCCCTCAGTGGCCAGGAAGAGGCCCAGGATGGAAGAATTAGAAATGGAAGGATCTTGGCTCCCAAAAATCAAGGAACTCTCGAAGAATTAGCAATGAGCAGCGTGTAAAGACGGGGGCGAGCAGAGGTGGGGGGGGGGCCCGAAGGGTCGCCGCGTCAGGGATCCTGGCAGGCGGACCGGTGGAGGAAATCCGCGGGAGCACTGTGAAAGCGCGTGTCGCGCCGCTGCACGGAGCGCACGGTGTCTGGCACGTCGCTGTGCGCGGACTGGCACGCCGCGCCTCCGGGCCGAGCACTAGGGTCCACGCTGCAATGCCAACACTGCAGACGTCTAGCGCTCGCGGGTGCCACTGCTTTGTGTGACCAGCGGGTGCACGCTTCGAAAGAGGCGCGCCGGCTGTAAAGGCACGCGCGTCGTGTGAATTCGAATGCGTCAGCGAGGCCACCTTCGCCTCTGAGGGCTCCTACTTGGGGCGGGTCAAGCGCATGTGGCCTGAAACTTCACTCGCGAGCCCAAGTTGGCGACAAGGCGAGAGGATGGAGGGGAGCAAGCGAACAGAAGACGAGGAATGCATGGAGGGACGAGGCCTGGACAAGCCGACGCCAGCTGGCTACTAATACAAACAAGGCCCCCACGGAACGGCTGACACCAGGTCGGGCCATCCCAATCCCAGCGCCGCAAACTCCTGATACGGAGCGATAAAGGCGGACCCGCTCAGGGGGAGAAGCATCGAGCTGGAATCGGCGATGCATCGCTGATGGATCGGCGGTGTACCCCCCATAGCGGATCCGCACGTGCCTGGGCGAGGTGGCGCTGCAGGTGCCCGTCGGCGACGACGAAAGGGCGATTGGGGATCAATGAATCCCACCCCCTGCGCCCATCTCCCCATGAAATTTTGCGCTCTGGCCCCCCCTCCCCCCACACACTTTCTCCGTACAGCAAGGTCTGTATGGTGTGGGCGGGGGTTGGAGTCGCGGTCTCCCGCGTCTCCCCGACCTCCTGCTTCCCAACGCGTTGCAGGCTTGGTCAAAAACAAAGGGGTGTCGCCTCCTGCCCTGTGTTTTTCAAACTCGAAGAGGTTGGAAAAAAACCTCCAGGCTCCTCGTCCTCCTCGAACTCGACGAACAGCCTGGACGCCAGGCCGTCGATGGCCGCCGCGGTGGCCACCGTCCGGTCCGACACCTGAGCGGCGACGAGGACGCTGCCCTGCTACTCCATGGCGGCCCTACGCCGCGGCTTACGCGGCCCGCCAACGTGGCACACCGCCTGGAGAAGAGGGCGCTCGCGCGCGGCCATACTTTAACGGGCGAAGAGCGGTATAAAATAATCTGTTTCGCTGTCGGGGGCGCCTGTCCCCGGGCGGCTGGAAAGTTTATACCCTTACGGTGGCACCGTAGGGGTAGAAACTTTCCAGCCGCCCGGGGACAGGCGCCCCCGACAGCGAAACAGTTTATTTTATATCGTTCTTCGCTCGCCGAATACTAGGTGGCGGCACTCGAACCTTACCCCCACACGCCATCGGTTCTCCCGCACCGACGAGGGGCGGGGGTAGGCTTCGGATTTCGCCACGTGCTCGACGAATTCCGAACCCCACCCCCCGCCCCCGCCGCCCATCGAGTTTCCTGAGATCGTTGACCGGCGAAGGCAGGGGTCGGATTTCGCCGCCGACTCACACAAGCAGCTTACGCGCGAATGCCAGGTGCAGGCGGCCCCGCTCTCCTCCGCCGCTCACCTGGCGCTCGGGGCCGTCGCGCCGCGACAGCAGCGCCCTGCGTTCCTGGCGCTCGCGCAGCCTCGCCACCTTGCCGGGAGGGGTGCGGCGTGCACGTGCGACGACGTCTGCGGTGCCGATACAGTCAACCAGTAGCATGAGGATGCGCGAAAAGGATGCAAGGGCCCTAGAAGGCCTTTTCGAGGCCTTTTCGAGCGGGGCGCGGCCAGCGAAAGTGGCCAAGGATGGGCCGAAGGGGCACGGATGCAAGGGTACCCTTGGGAAGGCTGCCCATCCTTTCTATGCGGGTTGACTGTACTGGCATGGGCCCAGAGCCGTGGCCCTGTGCACAGTAGACGCATAGCCGCGTCCGTTTTGTAGCGTTGCCACTTTGTGGCAATCGTATCCCCGTGTTGGCGAGCATGTTGTGCGACCCCTCTCGGGAACCCGCGGGAGCCCAAACGGGGCTGATGAGATCCGGTGTTTGTCCTGTGACCCGACGGGGCTATGTGAACCTGTGCTGGAAACGATGGCGGCACACGGTAAGAAGTCGTGTCCTTTGTTGACCTGTGAAGGTTCTGAGGCGCCCCAGAGCTTCTGTGGGCCCCTGGGACCATCGGGGGATAAGAAATTCCAGTGGGGAACTCGCCGGCAGGCCAATTTCCGTGGCCCCGAGCAGCGGCCCCTGTGTAGATCACTGGGGGTGCAGCTGACGGAAACCTTCGGGAAACCTAATGTAACTTGCACAACAATCAAGGAACACCGAGCCTCTCCTACACGAAAAGATTTCCTTCTTCAACGCTCCGACTGTGCGTGGTGCACCCCGTGCAATGCAAACCATGTGAGGCAACCAACGCGGTGCAACCCACGCGGCGCAACTTACGTGGCAGCCTAGGCGGCACAGTCGGTTCGGTGCAGCATCGTTCATTCTGCGGCGCACTCAACGAGGTGCGCAATCTATGCATGGGACGCTCTTCGCATAGGAAAAGACAGCCTCGAGGGCGTCGCAACACTGTGCGTCCGAGCGGACCCTCAGCCCAAGCGCGGCGTGGGTCGGGCAGGATGGGTGGACACGTCTAACCAGGCCTGCCTGGCCGCAGTCTCGCACATCGATCCGACGCTGGCGTTGTAACATCTCCCCTGCCGCCTGTGCGCACAGCGCTGTCACCCACCCGTCGCGGGCCTCCCGGCTGCGTGCCTCCAGAAGCACGCACACGCTGTGCACGAACGTGCCGCTGGCAGAGCCCGAGATGCCTTTGCCCAAGAAGTCCTCCTGCAGGAGACCCTCTTTCCAGCCACCTGCCGCATGCCCCATCCTCCCCCAAATCCCCGACCCCATGCGCCCCCGCGGGGGGTCTTCGAGGAGCCCATGGTCCTTCGCGTGGCGGTTCGTGACCTCGAACTCGGTGTCCCCGACCGCCCTCACCCTCGCCCCGTCCAGGGGAATCGGGGCCCCCACGCACCTGGCGCCGTCGGAGCTCCTCCTGAACTTGAGCATCCAGGAGCCCTTCACCGCGTAGAACGCCTCCCGCTGGTGCGCCAGGGGCCACGCGCAGCAGCCCCCGCTCTCAGCGGACAGGTCCCAGAGCGGCCCCTCCCGCAGAGCGCCGGTGCTGCCCCGGAGCTGCCCCAGGGTCACGCGACGCCGGCGCCCTTGTGTGGTGGTCACGTTCCGCAGCCTCAGCCCCAAGGCCTCGGCGGGCTTGGCCGGCCGCGGCGCGGGCGTTCTCGCGCCAGGCGCCTCTGGCGCCACCGCAGCCGGCGGGTGCTGCGGGGACATCGGCGCGGCCGGGTGCGAAGGATCCCTGGGGCGGCTCTCGTGGGCCGGAGAGCCGCCGTTGTCCACTGCCCCACGCAGCGCGCCCTGGCCCGAAGTGAACAGCTTCGCAGGGCCGTCCCGGCCCACCATCGCAGGCACTGGGCCAGTTGCCAGGGGCAGCACAGGGAGGCGTGGGCGTTGTATGAGCCTTGGGCCAAGGTGCGGGTCCGCTCCACTTTCCTTCCTCCCAGCAGGGCACATGTCTCGCAGAACGCCTCATGGAGCGTCAAGGATCAAGCAAGGCCGTACTACAGAGCCGCTTGCTCAAGCTTTTTAGGCGCTTGGCAAAGCAGAATGCCAGCCGTCCGAGGGCTGAATCGACTGCGGGAGCGTGGTGCGATCGACAAAATCAGCAATCCATCGATGCATCAGCCGAAAACTGTAATTTCAGATCCAGATGCCCGAGCCTTCAAACGGCACAAGCAGAATCCTTCGGATGTATGCTCGGATTGCTTGAGCCTGCGACGGGGCCCCACTCACCTTCCCCAGCGCACGGGGCGCACCAGAAGCGGCCGTTCATGGGGTGGGGAGGGGGGGGTCCAGCCCGAACGCTGATGCTGGTGTATTCTGGTCTTGGCTACTCAACCTTACTTGATAAGCATGGGGGCAGATCTCAAATATTACATCCCATAGGCAGTTGCTCTACACATATTGCATCCCACATGACGCTGCACCGCACATGGCACACATCGAGTGTGCACGAAATTGTTTGTATTCTACGCTGGCAATTTTTTTTGGGTCGGAGGTGAGGGTGTGAGATCGAAGTGGAACGGAGAGCCCCCCTACCGGGAAATCGATTTCGGTTTCGTGTTCGTGCGCGCCGTGCGTGCGGGCGAGGCGAAGCTGCGTGGGCGGGCGAGAGAAAGTCTCCTGTGGCTGAGGCACGGCTGGACCAAATGTGTCTCTTCCCGGCGGCCGGTGGCGCGCGGTGTCCCGCCGGTGTCCCGCTGGTGTCCCGTCGGTGTCCCTGTGGCTGAGGCGCGGCCGGACCAAATGTGTCTCTTCCGGGCGGCCGGTGGCGCGCGGTGTCCCGCCGGTGTCCCGCCGGTGTCCCGTCGGTGTCCCGTCGGTGTCCCGATGATGATGTTGATGATGATTATGATGATGATTATGATGATGATGATGATGATGATGATGGTAATGATGATGATGATGCTGATGATGATGGTGATGATGATGATGTTGATGATGGCGATGATGATGATGATGATGATGTTGATGTTGATGATGAGGATGATGATGATGATGACGTCGATTGTGAGATCGATTGTGATATCGATAGTGAGACCGAAAGTGAGATCGATTGTGATATCGATAGTGAGATCGATTGTGAGATCGATAGTCAAATCGATTATGAGATGATGATAGTGATGAAGGTGATGATGGTGATGACGGTGATGATGATGGTGGTGATGATGATGACGTTGATGATGTTGATGATGATGGTGTCCCGGTGATGATGATGTTGATGATGATGTTGATGATGGTGATGATGATGTTGATGATGCTGGTGTCCCGATGATGATGATGATGATGATGTTGACGTTGCTGATGATGATGTCGATGATGTTGATGGTGTCCCGATGGTGATGATGATGACTATTATGTTGATGATGATGATGATGCTGATTATCCCGATGGTGATGATGATGATGCTGATTATGATAATGATGATGATGATGATGATGTTGAGGATGATGATTGGATGATGATGATGGTGATGATGATGATGATGATGATGATGATCCACGCATCCAAGAAGGTCTGGAGCTCCCCGCTCGATACAGCCTCCCGAAGCCATGGCCTTTCCCTCTGGCGCTGCGGGCGCAAGGCCTGACCCGTGCCAAGGCACACTCGCAGACTCGCCTGAAAACTAGAGGCCACGCCATCCGCCTCGGCCGAGGCAAGCGGAAGGCAGGGCACCGAGCATTCACGGCAACTCAGCTTGCAGGCTGGCGGCACAGAGCAGAGCAAGCTGGGGCGCAAGAAGCGCAGACGCTGCCCAAGAGGGGCGGGAGGGAGTGAACCCTGGCGTGTGCCGAGCCCCACGGGGTACAGCCTACGCCACGGGGCCCCTCCCCCCCCAGAGGCAGCAGCTCGGCGCAGGCATTCGTGATCCTTGGACCCGCCTGCGGCACGAGCAGGCGGCAGCAACTGGCAAGCAAATTGCCTCATCGGGCATCTGAGCGTCTAAGGCCTGGGGCGCCTCGAGTGGGACCCCGAGGAGGAAGCTGGCCGCTGCGAGGGCCAACCGCGAGGCGGCCGCCGCCTCAAGAAGCTCGCCTGCAGACAAGAAGCCTGTGTCGATGCCATCGCCGCTGTAGGGAGCGGATCGGCCGCCGACGTAGCCGAACCCGTCGCCGTTAGTTCCTGCAGGGGCAGTGGTGTCGCCCGCAGCAGCTGGGCCAGCGCCTCGGGGGACTCTGAGCCTCCCCCCCGCTGCGCAGTGCTGCTGTATGATCGCCTGCAGGTCGTCCAACTCGATCTCATCCACGTGGACTCCAGGCGCCGCGGCGCCCTCGGGGACCACATCCACCGTGTCGCCCTCGAGCTCATCGGGAACGGGGGTCGCAGCCGCCCACTTCAGCTCGTCGGCGATGCGCCTCATGTCAGTGGGATCCCTGCCGTCCCACAGCCAAGTGAGAGCCCTGAAACCGATCGGGCAGTCGGTGAGAGCAGGCAGGGGAGGCAAGGCCCTGAGGCCCACAGTCCCATCGAGGAGGACATCGGAAGTATCGAGCCCGTCGGAGAACTCGCAATCATCACCTCGATCCTCCACCACGAGGGACGAGAGCGAGCCATCGGATGCGTCGTCGTTGTGCTCGCCCGCGGCCGCTGGCGCATCCGAGCTCATCGCGATGTACGCCTGCAGCTGCTCCCTGAGCGTGGCGAGCTGGTCCCGCAGCGCATGCTCCGCAGCAGCCCAGCCTTCTCGTAGGGAGCGGATGTCCTGGGCCTGCTTCGCGACCAGAGCCCTGTACTGGGTGCGGTCCGACGCGGGATGGTGCAACTCCCCCTCTCAGCACGTCCAGCTGGTAGTCGGAGCCGAAACCGCGGCCCAGGTCCACGTCGGCGTTCGCGTCCCTGTGCTGCCTTGCGCCCTCCAGCTGCTGCAGGAGCGCCGCGTCCCGCAGATCCGCTTCCAGCGCCTCCGCGAGCCGACAGGGGCTGCTCTCGCAGGTCCAGGCGACCCCAGTTGAGGCCTGGCACAACCGCAGCCTGTCGGGCAGGGATCGCATGCCAACGATCCGTACCTGGAGCACCTCGGGCAGCGGGGCCAACAGGGCAGCGGCACACTTGAGCGCGGGCCGCTGTGCCGCCTCGAGCCGCTGGCGCGAGACCCGCCGCAGGCGATCGAGGTGATCCTCGCCCCCCAGGAGCTCCGTCTGGACGCTGCCGTCCACTGCCACGGCGACGACCTGGTTCGCGAAGCTCACGATGGGGGGGCGCCGCCCTCCAACAGTGGCGGCAGCGCCGCCCAGCACTGGGCAGTCCATGGCACCGGGAGCCTGGCAGTGCTCGTCGGGTGCCTCACCGTAGTCGCCGAAGGGCAGCGCGGCCGCCTCCGGGAGCGAGGGCAGCCAGCCCAGGCGGGGGCCTGCGGCGGCCCGCGAAAGGCCCGCTGCGGACGCGCGCGCGAATCCGCCCGTAGGGACCAGCAGCGCGTGCCACGCGGCGTTCCGCCGCCGCCGCATTGCGCCTGGGACGCGGCATCCCGCGGCGGCTCGGCGCAAGGCGGGCCGCGCAGCAGCCTCCCGGTCCTGCCAGGAACCTGGGCCGCCGCTGGCCGCCTTGCCGACTGCCGCCGTGGCGGCGAGGAGGCGCCGCGCCCGCGCCCGACGGCGGGCCGCCGAGGCGCCTACCTCGGCCTCCTCCTTCCTGCGCAGCGCACTGCCACGCCTGGTGGGCCGCCCCGCCATCGCGCCTGCGGGCAGCCCCCCGTCGCCATTGCTCATCTCCCAGTCGCGCGCCGCTGACCGCTGCGCGTGGGCGCCTGCGAAACTCCGGAGAAACAGCTTGAGCCAAAATGGCTACGGATGATGATGATGATGACGATGATGATGATGATGATGATGGTGTCTCGATGGTGATGGTGCTGATGATGATTATGTTGCTGATGATTATGGTGTCCCGATGATGATGACTATGATGGCGATGATGATGATTGATGATGGTGATGATAATGGTGTCCCGATGATGATAATGATGATGATGTTGATGATGACGATGTTGCTCGTCGAGATCGATAGTGAGATCGAATGTGAGATCGAATGTGAGATCGATTGTGACATCGATAGTGAGATCGATAGTGAGACCGAATGTGAGACCGAATGTGAGATCGACTGTGAGATCGATTGTGAGATCGATAGTGAGATCGACAGTGAGACCGAATGTGAGACCGAATGTGAGATCGATTGTGAGATCGATTGTGATATCGATCGTGAGATCGATAGCGAGATCGATAGTGATATCGATAGTGAAATCGAATGTGAGATCGATTGTGAGATCGATAGCGAGATCGATTGAGTGAGACGTTGGTTCCCCCTCCCCCCTCACCTCCTTATCACCCGCAGGGTGGTCGTATAGGTAAGTATAGACCCCTGGGTAAGAAGTTGTGCTGTCCCAAAGTGGGGCAGATCCCTCCCCCCGCCCCGCATTCGTCCAGATGACGTTCCCTGTGTCGTCCTTCGAAGGAGGGAGGAGGAGGAGGAGGAGGAGGAGGAGGAGGAGGAGGAGGGAGGAGGAGGAGGAGGAGAGGAGGAGCAGCAACAGCAGCAGCAGGAAAAGGAGGGAGGAGGAGGAGGAGGAGGAGGAGGAGGGAGGAGGCAGGAGGGAGGAGGGAGGAGGGATGAGGAGGAGGAGGAGGAGGAGGAGGAGGAAGAGGAAGACCTGCGTCGTCCTGCGAAGACTCCGCGGCGCCCTGCGGGCCATCCGCAGAACACCCAGGCGGGAGAACACGCAGGCGGAGTGGACGCGCCAGACAGATTGCCCCAGACCTCGCCATGGCCCCTGCCTGCTAGGGACACGCAGGCGGTGGACGCATTGGACAACCCGACGCTGACACGTCTCGCCACACTCTGCCCCTGGAAGGCGTGTCTGAACCCTGGGCAATCAAGAAGCGAGTCGGGAAAAATAGGTGGTCTCAGATACAGGGTCGAGAGCTCTGGGGGCCCGTATTAAAGAAATCCAGATATCGGAGGTCTGGGAGTAAGGTGTTGCCCGTACTAGCCCCTGTGGTGCTCCGTAAAACGCCTCCTCCCTCTTAGGGGCCCTACGGGACCTATTTGGACACTCTTAGGACCATCTTGATGCCATCTTTGGAGCTTCCTGGGCCCTCTTGGGGCCTCTGCTTGGGTCCTCGTCGGGCTTCTGGGTGCAAGAAAGTTCGAACTGCCCAAACCAGGCCTTTGACAACGCAACC
This sequence comes from Prorocentrum cordatum, assembly GCA_963575745.1. NCBI lineage: Eukaryota > Dinophyceae > Prorocentrales > Prorocentraceae > Prorocentrum > Prorocentrum cordatum. The sequence goes on along the minus strand of CAUYUJ010014382.1, from coordinate 1,090,328 downwards.
GCCCCTGATATGCAGCCGCGGGCAAAGATCCAGGTCGGACCCCTGACCCCGATGCTTGAGTAACACGGCTGGGCTCGGCGTCTCCGGCGGCCAATTCGGGGGGGAAGTGAAGGGGGGCGGGCCTTCTCAGAAAGCTTGGAAGTCCTCTGGCCTTCTGAAAAGTTCTCTAAGCCTTCAACGAAGACACACAAGACGTCTCAGAAGGCTGGAGGGCTTCCGAGAAGCCCCGCCGCCTTTTGAAAAGGCCGTTTCCTTCCCAGTCCCCCCCGTCACTCGCGGCGCCGAAAGGTTTTGGGACTAGGAGCACACAGGACGCCGACGTGGCCCAGACGTGCGCAGGGCGGGCAATCGGTGCTCCCCGATGGGGATGGGGGGGCGGGGGAGTGAAGATGGGTCTGGCGATGAGCTCCTCCTTCCCCTCCCCCCCCTCTCCTCCCCCTCCTTCACTTGCTCCTCCCCCCCCCCCTCCCCATCCCCTCCCCCATTGGGGTGGGGGGTCTCGAGAGGGGGCATGGGGAGCAGAGAGGAACGGTCATAGAGGAACCAAACAAAAAACTGCACAAACATAAATTTTCGACGGTCCGCCCGGATTTCTTGGATCTGCGCTGGACCCCCCCTCCCTGGTGCCCAGAGCGCGCCAGGGGCGGCGCCGGAGGCGCCGCCATAGGGCTCCAGCGCGGATCCAAGAAATCCGCGCGGACCGCCCAAAACAGTATGTTGATGCAGTTGTTGTTCTTCGAGGCCAGTGAAAGACCCTGGCCTTCTCCTCCACCGGGCGCGGCCCAAACATACAGTTTCGGAGAACCATGCGGATTTCATGGATTGTAGCTACAGGCTCTGGCGGGGGGGGTCGGTGCCGATCCAAGAGCTCCACACGGCTCTCAGACATTGAATGTTCGTGCCGCCATTCCTCTTCGGCTGCAGCCTCGATTGGGAGGGGCTCGAAAAATGTATGCACCAAGTCGTTTGACTCGCCAGGGAGTTTGGAACGTGCAGACACCTCCGCCGAATGCATTTCGCGCCCTGGCCCACCTGAAGGCGTGACTTGTGCATCGAGCCTCTCCTCGATCGCGACCTTTCGTCACGCCAGAGGTCGTGGGAAGGTCGGCCACACGTGAGAGCGACCCTGGGCAGGAGGGACCTCCGGTGCTCGGGGGCCGCGGGGGAGGCCAACTGCAGGCCGTCCAGGCGCGGCAGCCAGAGCTGGCGGGAGCTCTGTGCAGGGAGCCGAACTCTTTACACCAGTGCTTCTTCCGGCCCTGCGCTGCAACTATCACAAGAAAGCGGATCCTGGTGTACATGGGGTCCGGATGTATACATGTTTCGTTGATTCCCTGGGGAAGCGGGGAAACAAGTATACACCACACCACCCCGACGTCGCCACCGACCCTCAAAAAATCCGGGGATTGCAAAACAGCGCGCCGCTGGTAATGTACATGTTCCAATTTCCGATCTGTGGGCCCGCACTCAAAAGGTCACTCCGGCGAAGGGCCGCTCCTTCGCGCAGCCGAGGCGAGGTGCGGGCAGGGCCACTCCTCTGCGCCGCGCCCGCGCGCCCGGGCTGCCGCCGCCCGCGGCCCTGCGGCGCGGGCCGCGGGCTCCTTGGCGGAGAGCTCCACGCCGCACGCGCGAGGGGCGGACGTGCGCCGCGGCGCTGCCCGCTTCGGGACAGCTGCCGCTCCGTCCGCGGTCGTCGTCCGTCGTCGCTGCCGAGCGACCTCCGTCAGTCGTGGCTGACCCTTCCGCGGCTCCGTTCGCCCGTCCGTCAGCGGCCCGCCCCTAGCGACTCCAGCTCGCCAGGGGCTGGCGGCCAGGCGGCTTCGGAGCACACGGGCGCGGAAGGAGACGTCGGCCCTCCTCCATCGCTTGCGGGATGTCCGACATCTGCGTCTTGGGGAGGCACGCAAACCTCAAGCGAATCGCGTGACCAGGAGAAGCCGGATCGCCTCGTGCTCCCCGCCCTGCCGCCCCTACGAGTCCCCGACGAGGTCTGAAGAGGACACGCCCGTGCGCACCTGCTGTGCGGCCCCGCAGTCGACGAGACACGAAACAGTTTTCCCTCGGACGTGGCCGACACGCTGCGTTCACCGGTCATTAGCAGGCCTCCCCGCTCACCAATCGGTTGGTGCCTGTCGCTATTGGCCAAGCATCGTTATTATGGACACTCGCAGCTACTCGAGCTGGTTCACCAGAATCTGATATTTGCCAGAGGCTATACTGAAGTGCAGGGTGTGGATCTTGGGGGAGAGGCCGCGACGGGCGATGTAGGACACCCTCGTTTCGATCACCGACCTATGGTGCGAACAGATCATAGGACTGCGCGGTAATGATGCAAGGCCCTTGGACGCCCAAATTGACACCGAATTCGGATGCAAGGACCTTGGGCGTCCAAACTGCCGCCGAAATTTGAAGCACATGGCCCATGGCTCAGTGCTAGAACGGGCCTGAGAGGCCAGGATGCAAGGGCACCCTTTGGACATTAATCGTCTCTCTGATGCGGTTTGTCTGTGATTCGGTCTCTCCTCGTCGCTGCGCGACGGAGAACAACATAAGCATGAGCTTCCGAAGTGCCGCGCCGACTCATTGGATCGGCGCTGGGTCCCCTTCCTCGGTTTTGGAGGCGCCGCCAAGGGGACCCAACGCAAATCTAAGACATATGCGCAGACCTCCGACTATGTATGCTCACGCCGTTTCTTCTTCTTTTTCTTCTTATTATTATTATTCTGCTTCGTCGCCTCCTTCGTCCATCCGTGTGGGGTGGGCGGAGGCGGAGGGTGAGACACGACGGTCTCTTCGACGGACTCGTGGAGCCAGTGCCCTCTGCCTGCCACCCTCTCGGGCGGGTGGGAAGGGGGGATGGCCGGAATGGTGTGGGAAGGCCCCCAAAGGGGCCCCTGAGGTCACCTCAGGGGCCCCGCGCAGCCCCGAAAGGGGCCCTCGAGGGCCCCACTGAGGGCCCTTCCCTTCACCCCGCATGTGGGTCCCCCCCCATTGCCGCCCGCCCGACCGCCGGGGGACTTGCGCCACTCTGGCGTGCGGGTTGCGCACCGGGTGGCCGCGGGGAGCTCCCCGCGGCGGCCTGCAGGGCTTCGCCCGCGGCGGCCGGGGCGGTCACTTGCCGCCGAGCCACGCGTTCCAGCTGGTGGCGGGGAGGACGTGGCCCACGAAGTCGCAGCCTGTCTGCGGGGCGCAGCGCCCGAGGCGGAGAACGCCTCCTGCCCCCCCTTCCCCCCCCCCCCCCAGCTTGCGCACAGTGCGCGGGGAGGCTCGGCAGCAGCAGAAGCAGAAAAGGGCAGGAAGAGGATGAAGAGGAAGGGAGAGGAAAAGGATGCAGATGAAGAAGCAGAGAGAAACCATGACAGTAATATGAAGGCGCGTAATACAAGAAGAGGGCGGATGATAACAGCAACACAGACAAGTAATAGGAAGAGAAGAAGAGAACGGGGAATGAAGAGGGATAGGGTGAACCGTCATGAATCCCCTCCTTCCTCCGCTTTCCTTCCTCCCGTCCTCCCCTTCTCCTCCTATATCATTATCCTGCTCCCGCTTCCTCCCTCCGCCTGCTGCCTCCCTCCCTCCGCCTGCTCCCCGCCCCCATCAGTGCAACTTGCTGCCGCTCCCGCGCGCCATGGACCGGCCATCCATCTGTCCCGCTGTGGATCTGATCCTGAATCCACCTGCAACAAAATGCATCCCTCGATAACAAAAACAGCGGAAACAAACCCGTAACGCAGGAATGCGGCATGGGGAAGGGCAAGCCGATGAAGGCGCTATACGTGATTGTTGGTGCCAATCATCGGACCGGGGCTCCCGCTCGAGCTTGGAACCGCATCCGACAGCACAGGCACCAGCACCCCCCCCCTGAAATTCCACCCCGAGAAATTGGAGGATAATGCCAGCAGGAGACACAGAGGGGGGCGGGATGGAGAGAAGCAAAAGGAGGGAGAACAAGATGACGTGACCTCCTCTCACATATGGGCTTGCTGGAGGAGCCCATCTGTCACAGAAGGGCCTCTGCACACATCACATCTCGCCCTCCCTTGAAACCGTTTTTGTTTGAATCGGCGATAACCCGGTTTATCCCGGGGGGGAGGAGGGGGCCGGCAGATAACGTAACCCTCGCGCTGTGGGCAGCCCTGCATATGCCCGCGCCCCCCCTGCCGCGAACCGCCGCGAACCTGCACAACCGGCAAGGTTAGGTTATCCTGGGGGGGCGGGGGGGGGCAAGCCCGGAAACCCGGGTCATCGCCCGACCCTACAAAAACAGCTTCCTTCACAGAGGGCCCAAACTGTCGCCTTATTTCGGTTTGTGGATTCGGGTATGGGTGCTGGTTGTCAGCTCGAGACTTTTTTTTGGGGGGGGGCCTCCTTCTCCCGGCGCCTCCCGCCAGGGCCTCCGCCGGCGGAGCCGCCCCGCGCTGCTCCCACCGTCCTCTGCCCGCCTCCCGCTTTCTTAGACACTGTGCCCAGGGACACACAAGTACATAGAGACAGATCCAAGGACTCCCTGCGTATTTTCCCATCTGTTCTGGGTTTTCGTCATCCCCCCCCACGTCCCACATTTTCCAACATTTTCTTGGGAACCGACGGTGGGTTGTGTCTGTGTGTTTTCCCACATGATCTATGTCCCTCACGAGCGGCGGGGCCCTCCCTGGAAAGCCCCCCCCCCCGCCCCCAGGCGGGCGCGAAGAGGGAGCCAACTGGGGGGGGAGGAGGAGGAATTGGAGTAGGAGGAGGAGGAGGAGGAGGAGGAGGAGGAGGAGGAGGAGAGGAGGAGGAGGAGGGAGGAGGGAGGAGTAGAAGAGTAGGAGGAGGAGGAGGAGGAGGAGGAGGAGAGGAGGAGGAGGAGGAGGAGGAGGAGGAGGAGGAGGAGGAAGAGTAGGAAGAGTAGGAGGAGGAGGAGGAGGAGGAGGAGGAAGAGGAGAAGGAGAAGGAGGAGGACAGGACAGGACAGGACATCCGCATAAAAGGGGGTCAACGTCAACACACCTACACTGGTACCTTGCGGGCGACTGGCAGAACTCCCTGCGATTAGGTTGCAACAGCCCTAACTTCTCACTAGGGCCGGCAGGGGGCATACCCCGAAGCACCAAGGGGCGACCTCCGAGGTGGCCCCGTAAGAGAGGCTCGTTACCTTGTGAACACGAGTCCCTGCGGGTCAGTGCGGGGGGAGCAGCTGTTGGCCCTCTCGCGTGCCCGTGGAATTGGGGACGCGCTGGGCGAGCAGGGCTCCCAAGCGAGGGGGGAGAGACGACGACACGACCTCACACAAGGGGAAGAGGAGGGGAATGGGGCGGCCCAAGATTTCCGAACTTGTGCTGGGGGGCCTAAGGAGGAGGAGAAGGAGGAATCAGAGGGCAGAGCAGTGCTCGGGCATCCGACGATTCGATTGGGGGGCGGGGCGGGGGGAGGCAGGCGCAGAGCCGCGAGAGCGGCACGGCCTGTTGTGATGGGGCCCCCGGGCGCCGTCCAGCCCCGAGGCCAGCAGGCTTCAAATCATCAGTCTGCGCTCCATCCGCCTCCCTCCCTCCTCCCCCCCCCTACCCCCGCGCGGGGCGCACTCGCGCAGGCCCGGGAGCCAGCCAGAAACGTCCTCCCTTCTCCCCATCCTCCTCCGATCCTCCCTCCCTCACGTCCTTTCACGATGCCCCGACGATGCGGGCCCTGTCAGAGAACCTGGGAGACCTACTTCCCCGGGGCGGCCTGCCTGGGGGGCGTGGCTCGGAAGTTCTTCGGTAGAGCAGAGCGCAAAGCCACCTTCTTCTCCTCCTGCTCTCGGCTGGCCTCCGCCCATCCCCCCTGGCACTCTGGAGTCCAGAAGCAGATCAATCAGCGCGACCAGAAAGTTTCGGATGGTCGTACGGATTTCTCGAATCGACGCGAAACCCCCTCTGGCGACGCCTCTGGCGACGCCCCTCGCGCGCTCTTCACAGCTACACGCAAAAGCGACACTGGGCAATAATTGCCTCTGGTGCGCGGCCTCAGGTGGCCGCGAAGAGGCCACAACCAAGAGATCAGGCCAATGCCAGGCGGGGGTGCCGTGAGGGCCCACACCAAATGGAGCGCACAAGGGCATACTACGACTTCTTGAAGTGCACCGTTTCCCGAGCGGTATGGCCAGAAAGCGCCCGCCACGCAGCTCTGACTGGAAGTGCTGCTCGACGCGGGCGTCGCCCCTTCGGGGGCGGCGCGCACACGCAGTCCCAGCATGTGCGGGTGGCGCCGCCCAGCAGCCACTCCGGCCAAGGCCCACTCCTGCGCTTCGCCGATCCTCGTGGGCGGCCTCGGCACCCGGCGCCGCCGGCCAGAGGCGGCCGCCCGGGCCCGCGCTCGCGCGGGCCTGCTCGCAGGCCGTCGCCCCCGGTTCCGCCTCCCGGGCCCGACGTCTTGGAGCATCCCAGAGCCTCCTGACCGTCTCTCCCCCGCCCGTCTGCGCTGCGCCGTGGCCTTTTGCACGCGCCCCCCGCCCTGGCAGCGCGAAGGCGGCCGGGAGAGCGGCTGTCGCAGGCAGGCCTGCTTCCCCCCCCCCCGCTAGGAACAAGGAAAGGCGACACCAACACCACCAAGGCGAGGAGATGCGAGGAGCAAGGGGGGGGTCTCCCAGGTGGCGTGGTCCCCCCCTCTCGCTCGAGACGTCCCCAGCCTCCAGCTCGGGGAGGCCTCGTGGACCACCTCCTCTCCGGCGGTAGGCCCCCCTGGTGTTGCTGGCGTCGCTTCTCCTCCCTCCGGCCGCCCCCAGGTCTGGCTCGGGCGCTGCGGCCCGCCGGCCGAAGGGGGAGGGGCCCAGAGAGAGAGCTCCCTGCGCCGTGGGGGGGGAGGCCTCTGGAAGTCGGCGTGTGGCTCACCAGGGGGCGAGACAAGCGGGAGGCACGAGGTTCTGGAGCGCCGTCGTCGGGGCCCCAACAGCTGGCCAAGAGGTCTGGCCCCCCAAAGCGCCGACTACGGCATCCGCTGCGACTCCAGTCGATCGGGATTTCAGCCAGGCCACGTCTGCGTGCGTGACTCTTCGAGGACCCGTGGCAGTCCCGAAGGGCCGAAGGGGACTGAGCAGAGCAGGCCTTTCTTTTCCCCGAGGGGGTCCACGGCGCCTGGATGTCAGCAGGACGAGAGCAGGCTGAAGCTAACATCGAGTAGCTACGGACGGAGCAAGGGGCTCTGAATGCTGGCTGATTTGGAGGATGAGCGAAAGTCGCAGCCGTCCCGGTTAGTTCGAGAGCGCCCCAGAACGCCGTGGAGCGACTGCTCCTGACTCCTGAAGACACCATGCGCGCGGGAATGGACATGCGACGTCGGCGGCGCCCGGAAGGGCGAGGCTGGGAAGCAGAAAGGGGGGTGTCAGGCTGGCCCCCTCAAAAGCCTGAGCGAGGAGGAGGAGGAGGAGGAGGAGGAGGAGGAGGAGGAGGAGGAGGAGGAGGAGGAGGCTGGCCCCAACTAACCCCTCAAAACGCCGACCACGGTACCCCTGAAATGGCGGAACTCGGCCAATGTTCCAGCCAGCGCCCGCAGGGGCCTGCCTGCCGTCGGCTGGAGGCGCGCGCAGGGGGCGCAGGCCGAGGAGGAGAATCCTTCGAAGACGGCCACGATGCCTCATCACAAACACCCCGCCTTCTCCCCCCCCCTGGACCGCGCAGCCGAAGCCCTGGCGGCCTAGCTCTGGCATCGGGTCGTGGTACGGAAACTCGTAGTCGCCCTGAACCTCGTGTGCCCGGAGGCGGCGCGTGACGACCTCCACGGGCTGCTTGAGGACGACCTCGGCCGTCCCCCTGCTCCTCCTGCTCCTGCTCATCCTGCTCCCCTCCCCCCCTGGTTGAATCACTCTGACAGGATCGGCTGTACCCGACCATCGAGCGGTCCCGTTGAGTGCCGCAGCTTCGCCCGTGTCTTGCCTGGCCCAGGGGCGCCTCTGGCGTCAGGGCTCGGCCCACGATGGTCCACACGTCGCATCCGCTGCACCCTCTCTCAGATCAGGTGCCTGCGCCTCCCCCCATCTACCCCCTTCGCAAGCACTTTGGCCCAAGGCGCTGCTGAGGTATACGTGCTCCCCCTCCCTCGGGCTTGCCCGGTGGCGCCCCATGCGCGCCGCTCCCGCTGGGCGCCCCCCTTGATGGCGCCAGCGGCCGCGAGCGTGCTCTACTAGGCCTTTCCGTGCGCCTCGGGGCGGTCCTCTGCTGGCGCCGAGGGCGCGCCGCGCCTGCTCGGCACTTTAAGTCGGCCTGGCCCCGCAGCCCACATCGGACGCACTATTTACGCGGCAGACGCCCTGTGGGCTTGTCCGCCCTGGCCCCCTCGGCTGCACGCAAGAGTGACCCTGCGTAAGAGTGACCGTTGGTGCGCGGCTGTTTTGGGGGCCGCGGGGGGGGGCCAACCACAAGCGCGCAAAACGCCACTGCCGCCTCGCGTTCGGCGATCGGGGATCCCAATGGGCCCGCGCCAAAGGTCACTCTGGCGAAGGGTCACTCTTACGTGTAGTCGACCCCCTCTCAACTGGACAGCGCTCGCCGCTCGCGCGTGTTGCCCACACAATATGGATTCACAACCGTGGAGGGTGCGCGATGATTGCTGCATGTTTTGACATGCGCGCGATGTGGCCGCACGGTTTCGTTTGACAGAATGACCAACAACCTGCGTTGCCTTATGATTTGAAGGGCTGCGCACGTAATTCTTTGTGCTGCCTGGTTGTCACAACAGCTGTGCTTTTAGGTATCCGAGCTAGTTCTAATCAACCTGGACACAAACATGAAACTTCTCCAGTGCATCCTTGATGTTGATGCGCGCGCGGGGGGGTACGCGTATGTGCCCCGCATTGCAAACTTTAAACGAGAATCTGACAACACGCACTTGGAAAGCCGAGGGGAGCGATAAAGCGTCAGCCGGCATTGTAGTATTAGATACTTGAGCTCACGGTCGTGAGTCATTTCCGCCAGCGTGGACCCCAAACAGTGCGTTATTACACTGTAGGCGAGAGAGTTTTGCGGTGTAAGCTAGGTCGAGAAACCCATGTTGTGTAAGCTACACGGTGGGAGCTGTGGAAGTGACAAGTCTGCGATGCAAGCTATGTGATGTGAGCCTTGTCGTGTATACACTATGCGGTACGGGCTGGAGGCGGAGGCAATGGAATGCAGTCCCTGTGATGCGGATGGATCACGGGGCGACGACAGCAACGCTTATCGACGCAGCAAGCAGAATCCGCGCCGTGGAAGCACACTTCAGCCACGCACCCGGGGATGGTGTAAGACCGCTCGGCCCCCTCACTCTGATGTTGAATGCTTGTGTGTGTGTGTGTGTCTCTCTCTCTCTGTCTTATTCCTCTCTCTCTCTCTTCCCCTCTTTCTCTCAATGTCTCTCTCTCTCTCTCCCTCTTTTTTTCACGCTCTCTTTGTTGTTGCTGTTGTTGTTGTTGTTGTTGTTGTTGTTGTTGTTTTGTTTCCCTCTCTATATATACACCCATCTTCGCCCTATGCCCTCTCGTACGTACCCAAATGTACTACATATCCTCTCACTCTGACCTCCCCAATCACTTCTAATGCTATATCTAAGGATGGCCGTGCATACTCTCTCTCTCTCCCTCGCTCTCTTTCTAGCGCTATCCTTCTGTCTCTCCTTCTGTCTCTCCCTCGCTCTCTCTTTGTTTTGTGTTGCTACCACGCTTACTGAGGATACACGGAAAAAAAAACGATCTACCCTCTACCCTCTCTTCTATACCCTCTCTGCTTACCTGTGATTTCGGATCTCTCATCTTTTTCCCCACGCTCTACTACACATAATCTCATTCTAACCCTGGTCGCAAACGCCGGAACCAAAAACACCCGTGAACCTGAAACCTCGACGTATCATCTACCCTGGAACTGGAGCCAGGAGCTTGGGTGACTTTCCGCCCGAAGACATCGGCCCCGAACCCCAAAACCGCGAACCTTGGAACCCGGCAGCCCACAGCCTCTCTCTGTTTATGTGTATGCAAATATCTGGTGCAAAACAGTTTCATTACGTCTTCTCCCTTTTCCTCGTTTCCTATATTTCTCATTGTTTTCTCTCTCTCTCTCTCCTCCTCTGCTCGCTGTACGAGCACTGACTACAACATCAACTAGGTGTGCTCTCTGTACAATACATGAACAGTTAAACACATATGTGTATACGTGAGCACTATCTGCTCGATGATACTAACTCTCCAATTAGCGTTCAGAACTGGCATGTACCCTTCTACGCTCTACGATCTACCTTATCACTCCACAATCCAGTCGGCACTTGGCCGCAGCCTAGAACTCGAAGACCCTAGAACCTTACGGCACTGGAAACTCCGGACATGGAACAAAAAACCTCGGAACCTGGCCGCCCACCGATATCGGCCTGGAACCCAAGACCGGGAACTGGGAGCTCGGGACCGGGAACTCGTGAACCCCGCCGCCCACTCAAACAGGCACCGGACATTCGCCTGCTCTTGTTGCAAGATCCGCTAGGGACCCTTCAGTGCAGGCGCCGTTTGGGAACATAGCCGCACGCCCCAGATAACTACACCTGAGACAACCCGATAAGTGGATGATTTGAAGATTGTTACTATGGATCTTGAGATCAATTGTGAGATCGATAGTGTAATCGATAGTGAGGACGATTGTAAGGTTCGATCGTGAGACCGAGAATGGAATCGATTCAATGAGATCGATAGTGAGACCGATCGCGAGATCGCTCATGCGATCTCTAGTGAGATGATATTGATAGTGAGATCGATTGTGAGATCGATGATGAGATCGATCGAGAAGTCGGTAATGAGATCGATGGTGAGACCGATCGATAAGAAGATCGACCAAGAACCCGGGAACCCGGGAACCTCGCCGTCCTCCGAAATCGGCCCGGAACCCGGAACCGGGAACCCGGGAACCCGGAACCGGGAACCCGGGAACCCGGGAACCCAGCTTGCCAACAAAATCGGCGGGGAACTTTCGCCAAATCCTCCAACTTCCGCCAGGACCTCTTCAGTGCAAGCACTGATTGGGGAATAAAGCATGCCCCCCCTTTCCCACGATCCGCATGGTTATCACCGGACAAGACAGTTTTGGTCAGCGGTGGGGAGCGACGGGGCCGAACTTCTTTATCGCAGAAATATGCATCGTAGATCGAATCTTGCCCCTTCACGGAAGCCCCGCCAGAGCGAGCACGTTATCGCTATATCCCAATATTTATCAGGATCCCTACTCCCCCCATACCTCCGAGGAGGCCCCGCAAAAACGAACACAGTGTCGTTATATCGTGAGACACTTTGCGCATCCGTACATACAAAAAAGATTCCGTTCGTATATCCTCCTCCTCCTCCTACTGCTTTTCCTCCTTATGTAGCGACTTGCCGGGAACAGTCTTTTTTACCACGTCAGAGCCCTGAACTTTGTCATCCCCACCCTGTGATCATCGGGGGCACAGGGTGAATGCAATCCACGTGGTAAATGACAAATGGTGCGATCCGCGTGGTGCACGCTGTACGGTGCGATCTACAGGGAGCAACCCACGTGGTGTAGTGTATGGGGCGTGGCGCAATCTCTGTGGTGGCATGCGTGCGGTGCATGCCATGCAACACGACTATTCACAGATGTCGCGAGAGATTGGCACCACCACGGGGCGCCCACGGGCACCCACCGCACGAATCTTCGGGAACACCACCCCGCGCACGGGGCGGCCAAGGTGCGGCCACGAGCGCCCACCGAGCCGCGTGGGGCGACCACGAAGCGACACGGGCGCCCACCAGGCGAACAACTTGGAGAGCCAGCCGACGCACGGGGCGGCCATGCAGCGGCCACGGGCGCCCACCAGGCGAAACACCGGAACACACAGCCAGCGCGCGGGGCGGTCACGAGGCGGCCACGAGCGCCCACCAAACAAAAAGTAAACAACGACCCGCCATTCGGAGAAAGTTGGTGTAGGAATGCGGCTCAAGTGGGTTGGGTTCGGGCGCACCAAACGAAGGACACAAAGAACATCGGCAAACAAACATAAACAATCGATTCTTAGTTGCCGGAAACGATTGAAATGCATTGGGCGATGCGGATCCAGAAGTATATCGTTTTAGCCAGAGGCGTGTACTTGTCAAAATATAAGACCTCAACTCCCAAAGCAGCGCTTGCAGCTTGCACTTAGGAATTCGTACTTCTTTTCTGAATACTTGGATCGGTCGTCTGATTGTTGGGCGCCCGTGGGGGCCTCGTAAGCGTCCCGTGCGCTGGGTGGGTGCTGCGAGGTCTCGCCTGGAGCTCGTTTCGGTGGCCGCATATAGGCACCTCGTGCGCGCGCCGTGCACAGGGTGGGTCGGGTGAGGCGTCGCTTGGTGCCTGGCTGCTGGTTGCCAGTGGGCGCTTCGTCGGCGCCCCAGTGGCGGCTGCACGCGGGCGCCTCCTGGGCGTCTGCAGAGTCTGCGCCGCATAGCTTGCACTAAGTGGAACCTCGCCAAAAACATCGACCCCCTTCCGCCCTGGACTTGGTCGCACCCCCTGGGGCTGTGTAACTTACACAGAGCTCATCGTTACACTCTTCATCACTTACATGCAACTGTTACGTTGCTTTGCGTTTTCTAAGCGCACACGCCGCAAGCACATCGCGTGCACACCCACATGTGCGCCGTTGTGCGGGACAGCGTTGAAGCCGCCGCCTCCCCACACATGCCCGCACATGCGAGGCATCTCCTCGATACGTGCTCATGAGGTCGCTGGTCAGGAAAGCCCCACCGTGCCCACACATGGCCGCACGCGCATACTTCCGCAGAAACGAAACTTGCAGAAACACCCTCTCAGGCCAGCCGGACAACCCCTCCAAGAAAACTACCACGAGCGAGAAAGCCAGACAAAAGGCCCGCCAATGGGGTCCCGCGGGCGCCGCCCGCAAATCCCGGCTCCGTACGTGCCCAGCGCGTGCCTGGCACATGCCGGCACAATATCTGCACAACTTGCGGCGCCCGGTCGTGCCTGCATGAATGGGGGAGGAGGGGCAATGGACAGGGAGGAACGGAAAGGCTGGAAAGGGCCGGGCCCTTGGAGAAAAGGGGGGACTTTGTAGGGTCTCCGCCAGGCGGCTGAAATCGCCCAGCAGGCAGGAAACGTCACCTCTCCTTCCTCCTCCTCCTCCTCCTCCTCCTCCTCCTCCTCCTCCCCCTCCTCCTCCTCTTCATCCTCCTCCTCCACCTGACGAGCTGAAGGCGTCCGTCGGACGCCGCCCTCACACTCTTCCTCCTCTTTGTCCATCTCTTTTTCCTCTTCTTCCTCCTCCTCCTCCGCCTCCCCTCCTCCCCCTCATTTTCCTCTATGCGGAGCTCTGCAAGCATGTGCGGCCGCGCGTGGCCGTGCAGCCCCTCGCGGCTACGAGCAGCGCCATGTGTGGGCATGTGCGGTCGTCCGCAACGGGGTTTACCGCCATGTGCGGAGGTGCGGGCCGGGAACACAGGGGGCACGGGTGACCTGCTGCGCGGAGCTGTGCGGGCATGTGCGGCTGCGCGCGGCCCTGCGTTGCCGCGCGGCCACGAATGGTGCCATGAGGGGGCATGTGTAGCGCCACGCGCGGGCATGCGCGGGCACCGCCGGGCCAAGCAGCTGCGGTGTGGGCACCTGTTGTATCGCCCGATGTATGCAACACTGCTCGTGCCTACTGCGCAAAGGGTTCCAGCTCACGCTACGCACATGCGCGTACAGTCGGAGACAACGCTCAAGGGTGGGGGCCGAATCAGGACAGTAGTGGAACAACTCAGAGCACATGCCCCCGAGCATGGCCGCACATGCAGACACGCCGCTGAATCAGAACGCTCCGATATCAAAAACAGCCGCCCCTGCGGGGCACATGCCGCGCACATGCCCGCATAACGAGCGCACGTCGAGCGAAAATCGCCCGGACATGCCCCGGAATGGCACTAAGATCGTGATCCCCGTGTGCAATCGATTCTGCCTCCACGCTCGTTTTCAATCCGCCATCGTGTCCCCTGGCACGCTGAGGCATGGAATAATGCCAAAGTCTGTCCAACTGTAGGGTTTCTCGAATTCTAATCAATCACGGCCCCTCCCTCTACCTGCAGACTGCCGCGTGCATTCCCCCGCTCACTGATGCCACCTCCCTCGTGCACGCTCGAGACGGTGCAATTCCAGCATGGCAGCTAATGCCTCGAATCCTACTCCCCGCGTGCGCGCTCAAGGATGGTGCAATTCCCGCATGGCAGCTTATGCCTGAACCCTCATTCCATGCGCGCCCGCTCGAGGATTGTGCATATCCCGCATGGCTGCTAGCTCCTAGAGCCCGCGTCCCACGCGCACCCGCTCGAGGATCGTGCACTTCACGCATTTCCAGGCGCTGCTCCCAAGCGCTCCAGGGCCTCGCAAGCCGCGATCCCTTGTTAAAAACAATGGATCCGAGTCCCGAGCTTACAAGACGGCCCGCACAGGCACCCAAAGACACCAAGATGGCCCAAGATGCCTCGGAGACGACCCAAGATGGCCCCAAGGCGGCCGAATCGTTGTCCAAGACGGCCCAAGATGCCTCCAAGAGGGCCCACAATGACCACCAAAGAACCTCCAACTGGGTCAGAAGAAATCAACATCATTGAATCCACTACGGATTTTGAATGAGTTTCGCATTCTCGCCGTTTCGGGCTGCTGTCAGCTCAAGAAGGCCCAAGGACTCCACGATGGTCCAAAAGGCATCCAACACGGCCTCCCGACGGCCCGACGGCCTAAGAGGGCCTCCAGTGGGACCCAAGACGGCCTTAGAAGGTTCTTCGACGGCCCCAGACGGCCGAACGGCGGCCCCCCCGAGACCCGTCATACAGCCAAGAAGGCCCCAAGACGGCCGAAGGGGGCCCCAAGTGAGCGTAAAAAGGCCCCAAGGCGGCCCAAGAGGGCCTCAAAGTAACCCCAAGACTGCTGCACAGGAGTTCAAGACATCGCCAAGACGGCCTAAACGAGGTTCATCACCACCGCCATCATCATCATCATCATCATCATCATCATCATCATCATCATCATCATCAGCATCATCATCAGCATCAGCATCATCAGCATCAGCATCAGCATCAGCATCATCATCATCATCATGCTCATTGTCATCATCATCAACATCACCATCACCATCAGCATCATCATCAGCATCATCATCCGCCTCGTCATCATCAGCATCAGCATCAGCATCATCATCATCATCATCCTCATTACAATCATCGACATCAACATCAACATCATCGTCAGCACCATCTTCATCATCTTCATCATCATCATCATCATCATCATTAGCATCGCCATCCTCACCATCATCGTCGTGATCATCACCATCACTACTTTCAATGATCATCATCATCGCCATCGCGTCATTATCATCATCATCATCATAATCGTCGACACCAACATCATCATCGACAGATGCATCATAATTAACATCAGCATGATCATACTCTACGTTATCGTCATCGCCGTCACCATCATTATCGTCATCGTCATCGTGGTCGCCGTCACCATCCTAATCAACATCATCACCATCGTCGTCGCGTCGTCATCAACATTACCAACAGCAAAATGATCATCGTCAGCATCCTCATCCTTATCCTCATCATCATCCTCCCCATCATCACCATCATCAGCACCGTCATCATCATCCTCGTTATCATTATCATCAACATCATCACCATCGTCATCAGTAACATCACCATCACCATCGAAATCGTCATCGTCATCATCAGCAGTATCAAGCCCATCATCATCATCATCATCACCAACATCATCATCATCATCATCATCATCATCACAATCACCATCACCGTCAGCATCATCATCAGCATCAACATCAGCATCAAAATCATCATCATCATCATCATCATCATCATCATCATCATCATCATCATCATCATCATCATCGCACTTACCCTCATAATCCTCATCCTCATGATCCTCATCACGGCCCTCTCCCAAGCCTGGAGACATGAATAGTCTCACGTGACGGCTTCCCAGGCACCCTCGAACAACCGCCACCCAGAATGCTGGGCTGGCACGGTTGCGGGACTTGCCGCAGGTAGACCGGTAAACATCATACCCTGCCAACCTAACTGGTGTCGACCAACCCCTCCAGCCTTGCCAAATAACGCCATGCCAGCACACCCGTTGTCTCAAAATCCCATGATGCAAAAGCCCCTTGCCATACACACAACGACCACGAGTGTGCGCACATGTCGGCATCAGACCAACCACTGCAGTTGTGTGCGATCAAGTCTATATGCACATTTTACCTCCGTGTTGGTTCTCGATCCCAGAATCTTGCAGGTGGTCTGCCCGCGCGCACGTGCTGACATCACATGCAACTTACATATGTGGTATCAGCAATCTCGTCCAGCGCTCACATTCTCATCATGCCACGTGCTCGCCATTGCTCGGACGTCCATTCCCTGTGTTTTTGCCAAACGATCAAGGATGCACCTCGATGGTCCTCGCCGAAAGAAAAATGCACACCTCCGAGCGATGCCAAGCGTGGTGCATCCATACTGCTCCAGCATGCGCGCAACGACCCGAACCGCATCGACTGACTCCATGCGGGCCACACGCGCGCGCCGCCCACCGCGCGCGTCGAAGCCACTCCACAGCTGAGGAAGTGGAGGAGGAGAAGGAGGAGTGCTGTCAGGAACATCTGGATACCTCCCGCGGTTTTCAACGAGGCGGCTGCCAGTAGTGCTGTTGGATGTCTGCGCGCGCGCACGCCCTTCCTGATCATCCTCATCAACAACGTCGCATCATCGCCATTATCGTCGTCGCCAGTCGCCGCCACTGCCGCCAGTCCCGACACAATTGCCATCATCACCGACACATGGAAATCGCCATCGTCATTGTCGTCACCAGCATCGGCGCCGTCAATGGTCGTGCCGTCGTCATCGCATTAATCGCCACAACCATCGCGAATAGCATCATCGCTGTCGCTGTTGTCGGCGGCATAATGTCATCGCGCCCGCCAGAGTCAAAGACTCGCATTGAAGTGCCTGCGCGCAAGCGCGGCCTTCAAGACGAGCTGGGAAGATCCCATCGGCAAGCGCCAGCGCCAGTTGTGCCATACCTACTGGCCGCTCTGCGCGCGAGCGCGCGCGCGCGCCAGCTCGGCCATACAGATGCTTCAGCAGGTGCCAAGCAGCCACTGCAATCGTAGACGAAGGGGTGTGGCCACACAAGTTTCGGGTGGGAGGGTGGGAGGGTTGCGCGATCAGTGGAGTTGGTAACGCAGTGCTGGTATGGTGAACTGCACCGCATAACGTCCACCGCATAGACTGCACCACAGTGCGCGCTCCATACAGCTTTCACCACACAGCTTGCACCATAGTAGATCATACCACAGAACTTGGACCATCCTTTTGGCAGCAGATGGACTGTACCGCGTAGCTTGCACCAAGTAGAGTTCACCACATAATTAGCAGTATACATGCTACACCAGACACAGATTACATCGGATTGCTTGCAACTGCCATATTGCACATCCAAGTTGCAACAATCTACTGGTTGATGTCCATGTCGGCTAACATACAACCGTAACATGTTGTGGAAATCGCGTGCGTTGCTGTGCGACCGAGAACCTACATTCTGAATGCTCCAATGAAACGTCTGCATGTCCGAACCAAGTGTAATACCGTGTTTGGCATGTCGTGCCATGCGGACGAGACGAACATGCTCGGTCATATGCTATGTCCGTGCAGGCGTGTTGTCACATTCTGATCGGGGGCGTCAAGCATCTTGACAGTCCAGCGTTACACGTTTTCATTTAGTTTGTAAGGGCACGGTTGATGCTAGCAAACTGTGCGTACAGCCGCTTCCTCATCCGCTTCCTCCTCCCCGTCCTGCTGCAAGCTCCAATTTGTGCATGTCTCGACCATGCAGTCGCGCCCCCTCTTCTTCCTCATCCTCATGCTGCTCATCCTCTTCGTTCTCGTTCCCTCCCCCATGGCCCCATCTCCCTTCATGATCCCTCCTTGCCCTCCATCCCCTCCGCCCTGTCACCCCCAATGACCAATGCTATCCTTAATCCGCCGCATCCCCCCTTCCCTTTCCCATCCCCTTCCGGTTCCCACTCAACCACCCAAACCCCTGTCCACCGCATCCATTATACATCCTCCTTCTCGCCCCTCCCCGCCCCTCCCCATCCTCCTTCTCTTCCTCATGATTGTCCTCTTCTTTGCCCTCCTCGCGCTGTCCTCATCATTCACCTTGCTCTTATCCGAGCCACCCCCCAGTCCTGCTGCTTCGTCAATCCCCTTCAGCTTCGTTCCTTTCCGTTCGGGCGTCCACTCGCCCGTTCCTCGCCCTCCCTCTCCTCAATTCCTTCTCGTCTACTCGCCGTCCATTTTACCCTCCCCACCTTCATCCTTCTTCCTCTTTCCGTTTCCTCCTTCTCTTCATCTTTCCCTCACCCTCGTCGCCGTGGCCCTTCTTTTCTCCTGCTTCCCTCCACCGCCTTCCGCTGCTCGCATGATACGCTTCTTTCGGCACGTGGGCACAGAACGCTCCAACGTTCCTGAATATGGGTCGCCTTGCTGACAACTTCCCCTGCCCCTCCTTCTCAATATTCTGCGTCATGTAGATGGGTTGCGTCTCCTGAGGCGAGCGGGCTGGAATCGAAACGCCAGGCGCTGCTACCATAACCTCTTCCTCTCCATCCTGGCGACCTGACGAACGCGATTCATTATCATCCTGCTGTTCCTGCTGATCTTCCCCCTGCTGCTCCTCCTGCTGAGCTCAGCTCCCCCTCCTCCTGCCCACGCCTCATCATCATCCACCCCGAAGGATGTGGGAGGAGGGAGAAGGGAGAAGAAACAGGAAGAGGGCTGGGAAGCGCGGACAAGAGCAAGGAGCACCAAGAGGACGGGGATGATGACTAGGAGCGAGAGAAGGAGACGAAAGGGGAGGTCGAAAGACGCAAGAGGCCCCGATGGACTGGCCCGCGAACATTCGCTCTCGATCTCAAATGCGCCTAGCGCGAAAACGCCGCGCGGTGATCTCAACAACACGAACATCCGTCAAAGAAGCCCTCAACGCGCGCGCGCGCTTCCGCAAACCGGGGGGAGGTGCTCAAGTTGGGCAAACCTCGGATACACACCGCCGCTTGATCAGGTGGGCCTGCGTAAACAGGAGGATGAGCTTCAGCCGAAGAAACCCTGCTCTATGTCGCGAATCGCTGACTTGCTTAAGTGCTATTCGTGCATGGCCAGAGCCTGAGGTGCGTTGCCGAGCCACTGCGGCGCGCGCGCAGGAGGACGAGGTCGAGGAAGACGAAGAGGGGGAGGAGGAGGAGGAGGAGGAGGAGGAGGAGGAGGAGGAGGAGGAGGACGACGAGGAGGAGGAGGAGGACGAGGAGGAGGAGGAGGAGGAGGAGGGTCGGGAGAAGGAGGAGGTCACAACGCATGCTTTGCCGTCCCCGCCTGCTCGCCCCCTCACGCGCGCAAGCGGTTCCCTGTTCGCATGCAAAACACGCAGGAAACCGAGACGAACTCTACAGGCAGGACGAATGGTTCGCGCGGCGCCGCCCAGCTGGAAATAGTAGTAACAACTCGACAGCGACACGCGCACCGCAGTCCGCCGCGCTCTTGCAGAGCGCGCCATTCACACCACGTCTTGGCGGGTCCTGCGCTGTGGAACAAAAGGCGCTATGCAACAGCGCAACCTCCGAACCGAGACGCTGCAGGACCTGGCAGCACGCCATCGCGCGCAAGGGTGACGCCAAACCTGGCCAGGCAAGAACGGGACGCGCCGCTGAGAACCACACGGCCTTGTGGAGGATGCCCTGTCCGTTTAGCCTGGAAGCTGCGCATCCGACGCACAGGACTGGAGAAAGTGGCATCCGCATGGAGCCTGCACAGCGGGGGCGAGGACGCCAAGCCCCCGCGGGCCTGGCCCCCCCAGCGAACCCAACGCGCGCAGGGCGGCCACCGCTCGGAGTCGCAGCCCCTCCAGGCCGCGATGCCCAACGTCCAGTGTTCCCAGCAGTGGGGAGGAGGAGCGGCACTGGCCAGCAAGAGAGAAGAGCGGGCAAGGGCAGCAAGGCAATCCGAGAAGAGAAAGCCAGAGGAAAAGACAACCATGGAGAAAAGGACGCCCGCCGCCCGTCAAGCGGGCTATCCCGACAACGGGCAGCGAGGCAAGCCACCAGCGATCTACAGAGCAGAACGGGCGGACAAATCCTGCCCCCCAAGAGGGAGAACGCTGCCACAGGAGAGGACAGAGGGAGGAGCGAGGAGGAGGTGAGGGTACATGCCGTTGGGGGTCCGTGGTGCTTCAAGCTTGAAATCTGAGCGGGCCCCTGGGAGCTGTATGAAGCTGCCCCCTGAACCGAACGCTTGTCGGCCCGAGAGACTGCCTGGGGCGGGCTCCTCTCGCTGCTGCAACACGGCTGCGGGCAGCGCTGAGGAGCTGCCCCGCTGCAGGGGCCCCTGCAAACCCATTGATCCGAGACCAGAGCAGGAGTCGGCGGCTGCCCTGACTAGCGGGCCATCGACTCTGAGGAGGAGGAGGAGAAGGAGGATCAGCGCGGCATAGGGAGCGGACGTCCGTCCACCCGCTCCCAGACGCCCGCGCGCCCCGCGTGGGGCCGTGGCGACGAGGCCCAGGACCCGACGCCCGCACGACCTCCTTGGAGCCGGAGGAGGAGGAGGAGGAGGAGGAGGAGGAGGAGGAGGAGGAAGAGGAGGAGGATGACAACTACTTACGTAGACTGACGGCGGCCACTGCACAATGGACGAAAGAACATGTGAATCACATGGCATGGCGCAAGACGTACTAACAACGACTCGGACTATTGAACATAGAACCGCCACCTGAACATGCACCACGCCCTACCACAAAAATCATATACGCATGACCGCAGTGTCCGCAGACACTGGCTACCAAGGAATCCTGAGCAATACGTACGACAAAATACCACCCAGACTCGGACCACGTGAGCGACCACGTGCTGGATGGACTGTGCAGAGCCTGCGGCATGAACTACCATACCAGACTCCGATTGCTCATACGCGTGACCCGCTGGAAACTTAACTGTGCCTTCCTCGGCAGACCTACCTTGACCAACTACCACATGAATGAACACTTGAACTGGATCAAGCGGACAAGGACGCTGCCGCTGCACTACGAAGAGGAGGCCACTACGAGGCAACAACCAAAGAACTGGCCATCAGAGACCAGAAAGCCGTACCGATACGACTACCTGAAGAAGAATGGAGAGACCACAAGCCAAGCCTTGCAATACCACAACAAGCACAACTTGACAAGGATATGGTACACATCACGGGTATCAACCAAAAGTTCCCTCAACGCAGGGCACACTACTCTCTCCACTTCTTCTCAGGCCGACGTGGAGGCCAATATCTACACAATGTTACCGAAACCGGCTCCAACTTCCCGTGAAAGTCATACGCCTCGACCTCGCTGATGACCCATACCGGGGGGACCTTTCACATTCGGAGGCAAACACATGTTGGACAGCACTTATGCGCGCTGGATTGGTAGCTGGTAAGCATGCTGTGCCGCCAAGCGGAACATGGAACGGTGCACGTTGGCTGACCTACAGGAACGACTAGACGACAGACCTCGACCACGACGCGACATACACGGGCCCCGGGGATAAAAATGCCTCAACGGAAGGGAAAAAGCACAGATACGAATAGAGAGTGAGCTCCCACGAATCACCGTAGAGTTCCTAGAGGTCCTTCTCAAAACACTTCTGCGATGTATGCCAGCAACAATGGAACAACCATCCACCCCAACCTGTCGGGCGAGGTGCGCTTCAACATGGAAACTTCTGGAGACAAGAGTCTCACTTGCATGCAAGGAGGTCAACACGATCAGCTTCGACCAGTGCATGTTCGACTGTTGCAGCAGAAAGTCCAACACACTACGATGCGTAAACCTACCTGGGTCATCTACCTGGGTCATCTACTATACTTGCACGACAGGAAAATCACAAACGTTGAACTTATCAAAAAACACCTCGCAGCCCTGGACATCGACAGTGTAGGCAACTTCAACACAGTCCCGCTCAAGAAGTACCAACCCGAGCTACGCGACACCATTCGCAGTCTCTACAGGTATGCTCGGACTCCACAACTACAACCTGGAGTAGCCCCAGGCTACTTATGTTCACAAACATCTCTGTTGATTATATAGCAAGCCGGATGCAAAACGTGAACTGCAAACCGATGTTGCAGGCAGCGCAATAGAACTACGCACTATAGACATTCCCCCGCTGGGTGTACAAGGCACAACGACAGAGATCGCAGACGAAGAACCACATTACCGAGTAGATGCGATACATGCCACACCGACGCGGGACTGACTAAGAGCAACCATAGAAACGCATGCAACCACGTATGCCATCCGACCTGCTACTACACCGATGCTTAGTGCAGTACCAAGAAATATCACGGGACAAATCTGCTTAACACTGCTGGTCCGTACGTGTGCATCTACATGCTCCGTAGATGCGATTCTGGCTCACCCACCGCTCAGGCACCAGTATCGGCAAGCTACCCACCGTCCAGGGACCACTGCCTCGATGGCTGTCACCATGCAGTACCACGCGACTGAAGTGAGAAACGGTGCCAAGTGCGGGACCTTGTTTATGGAGGTCTGCGTTTACGACGCCGATGCAATTGCGCCACCCTCTACCATTCCGCAGGCCGTCGACAATATGGGGCCCATGGTGCGAGCGAAAATATATACACTGATGTACGACGACTACGACAACAAAGATCAGATCTGATTCAGCATCAGTCATGTTGCCGCAGCGGTGAAGCACTACATGAAGCGCTCCCAGCACAAGGTGTTGAAAATCTAAAATGCTCAGGGGACTACGTTGGGAACGCGTACACCATCGACCGCCGCCCCAGATCTTTCCACGCCGGGAACAGCATGGCGCCGATTAACCCAAACTTCTTGGTCCCTCACCAATGTTACATCTACATGGCCACACAAAAAAACTGCCCGCAACATGTTAACGTGAAATTCTACAATGTGCACACGGGCGAAATTCTACGGCCTAGACTGAGAATTTGCCCGTCGGCCTCGCCACGGAAAACTGACGGGCCTAGCTAGCCCCTTGAGAAAACTGCAGCACGAGGTCAAGAACTTGGACCAAATAGAGGTGTACGACTATATCCGCATCTGCAACGAGTTCGGCAAGCACATCGAGGAATATAAGTGGAAACGCGTCAAGAGCCAGGACACGGACTTCAAGCTCGCACGGTTCTTGGACACCACCTTGGAGGACCACTACGTCGGCGATACCCTGAAGCTGGAGGGCAAGGACGCCGTGTACGGCAACGTGAAGTACTACGAGAGGGTATCCGTGCTCACCAAGCGCGAGTACGACAACCAGGACAAGCAGTACGGGTACCACAAGGACATCGAGGACGAGTCTACGCCATCTGGCGCCACAAGCTGTCCTGAGTGGATCCGCCCAGTACGGCAAGGTCTACTACTTCTCCTGCTCGTCTACCAGAACAAAAGATACATCCTTATCACTCCTCCCTTGCCTCCCCCCGTCATGCATCACTACCAAAAACATCAGGAGGTATACGGATCAACATCTGTGCGCGTACCTGGACACCCAAGGACAACCGCGAGCTTGCCTACACCTTCACCATCTTTTGGATTTCCCACCTAGCCGCCTACGTACTCTGCTCCATCATGCCAACCAGTGTACCTGAACCTTAATCAATCGATGCAGACGCTCATTGGTCCTCTACGAAGATATCGTCTCAATACCAACCTACGTACATACTGAATACATGCAACATGTCCAGTGCGAAATACAAGCGCATCGACGATACCCCTGGAGAGCGCCTGCAAACCAAAGTTGGCATCTGGCTACGCGACCTACCGTACCAGAACAACTGGATACAGCTTGTTGCAAAGGTTACCCACGGATGTTACGACAGGCAGTACTTCAAAATCAGCGATATAGGACAGGCACTGCATCAGCACTTCAAGGACCTCTACGACAAGCGTGTCAATGTTTACAAAGCCAAATTCGTTGAATGAACTTGCGAAGCTACTATCGGTTACCGCCCCGCAAAGCCACATTACGGGCAAGAACCACCACAGCCCCTGCGAGATGGCGACTGGCATGCCACTAAAAAACTACATCCTTGTGGAGAGCCAGCCATCCATACAACGCGGCAGTGCGGATCCACTACTACATGCCATGGTGCCCTGAAAAAGGAGGACTACGTCACGCTCGAGATTGGCACAGGACCTCCTATTATCGGAGGGAACAAAGAGGCAAACGCTGCCAAGTTATATAGTCAACAATACGATTCGGACCCAGAACAGTACACCCATATGAAACCATGAACTACAACGAATACGACTTGACCAACGAAGCCAAGCTAAAATACCAACCCACTATTACAGGAGGCACTGCGTATTTCATGGACTTGCGGAACTGCAAGGGTAACCACAGGAATTCTACAAAACCAACGGCCTCCCATCTCCAGCAGGTGCGCACCACAAACGCACCGTGCAGACGACCCAGTACACACGGACACGCCGAGCGTGCGCGTGGCAGTACCCAGGAAGATGCTCACCAGAAAGTGCTACGCAACATTACCAGAACATACATTGGTACTCCGCAACTGACACCATACCGCAGTACCGAATGCCTGTGATTAGGTCGGGCCTGTCCCCCTACAGGGGAATTTGGGGCGAAAAAAACATAATGCTCCAAAATGATCAAACAATACACAAACATCGTCCCCATACTATGTTCTGACTATTTCCGAATGTTCCTCCTGTAGAGGAACACGCCCGACTTAAGCCTATGACGTATTGCATCTACAGCGCCACGGACAAGGCAGGCCGTGCACGCCGCGCGTAGGGTGCGCCGCCTTAGCAATACTTACCGACCCACGTCGCAGGAGCGGTCCTGCCGCGCCTCCCGTCCACCCCCCATCCCCTTCGCTGCGGGTCTCCGGATGGCTCAAGGGACGGGCGGGTGGCTTCTCCCCCTTAAGTCGGGCGTGTCCCCCTACAGGGGGAGTTTGGGCGACAAGTAAAACATGCTGAACAAAAACACCCCCCAGATGGGCAAAACTAGTCAAAAAGTCGTCCCCAATTCATTTTTTGACTAGTTCTGAAAACTCCTCCTGCTGAGGGACAGGCCCGACTTAACACTCCCCCTCCCCCCCCCCCCCCTCGCCAACGGGGCCTCCTGGTGGACCCGGGGGGGGCCCCCGCGCCTCCCGCCCAAAGGCGCGCCCTTTGGCGCGCGGCGGCGCGGATCGGTGCGGCGCGGGGACGCTCGGCGGCGCTGCGAGAGAGCGAGAAAGCTCAGCCCAGGCGCGGGGCCTCGCGATGGCACCCGCCGCGCGGCCGCCGCCGGCCGTGATCGAGCTGGAACAGAGGGCCAAACATCCACCCCTGGAGTGACCACCCCGACGAGCGCGGCCGTGCAGCAAACGCGCTCGAACAGGGCGGGGGGCTGTTCAGGCAACGCCCAGGGCCGTCTCGTAGACGCTAGTCATGGGGTCCGCGTGATTCTTCTTCTTCTTCGTCTTCTTCTTCTTCTTCTTCTTCTTCTTCTTCTTTCTTCCCTTTATGGAAGGAGCTCCCCCCTCGAGCCGTGCAGAGGCCCGCTGCTCGGGCAGCGGCGCGCCTGCTGGACCCAGGCCGCACGGCGGCAGGCCGCCGTGCGCGCCTCCGCGGCCGCCGCCGGCCAGGGCCGGCTCCTGGGCCCTGGCGCGTGGCGCGCGCCCTCCCGGCCGAGGCCAGGAGTCGAGCAGGGATGGACTGTCCCGATCTTCCTAAAAGGCCTGCCGCGATATTTTTTGAGAGCCCAGATCATGGTCGAATAACGGAGCCACGTTCGTGGAACGGAAGCCCGACGTGTCAAAACCGGACGGCCTCGGCCGGACATGTTCTGAGAACCTTTCGTGCAGACCACAGAAAAGGTTCTTGGGACCTTCTTTGGTGGGCACCGTGCCGGGGCCCGGACTGGCCCCTGCGGGGCACGGGTGGACGGCCGCAGACTCTGGGAGAGCGCGTCGCCCCGGCGGCCCGGGCGACACGCTGCGCCCCGCGAGCGGGCAGCGTGTCGCCCCACTCCGCGAGGCGGGAGGCTCGGAGAGGCTCGGGGCGTTGCCGCCTCGGGACCTGGAAATGGACAGCACGTCGCTCCTGAGCGCGGTGGGCCAGGACCGGCAGAACGACCCGGCATCCAAAGGTTCTCGGCCGTGCAGATGCCCCCCTGAGGATCTGGGAGCCATGCGGAGGCTCTGCTCGGAAAAGAAGCGAGCTCGCACGACAGACTGTTCCCTCGTTGCTGGTATGTTCTGCGCAGCTCTGAATGAGGGGGAGCGGATGGAATAGCGACCCAGCACCTCAGTGAAGCCGTACACACCAATGACGCGCAGACGGAAAAGGGAGCAAGCAGGGAGTGAGCTCAGGCGTGAATTCACAATGCTCGCCTCGGCAATGCTGTGTCACCACGGCGCACTTACTGAAGCGGAAGATCTGTTTCACTTCCTGACAGGCTGGGGGCTGTGGTGGTACTGATTATCTGAATGGCTCTGTTTCGGCGGAGGACAAACCTCCCTTTAGTAGACCTCCCCGTCGTGAAAACGGCCTGGGACCGAAACGGACGGACCTGGACCCGCAACAATGACGGCCGCGACGCCCTCTCGCGAACCGAAAACGGTCAATTCCTTACCCCTAACTGTTTTGCGCGTGAGTCTTCGGCAACCTTCGGCAGAGTGCCGCAAGAGCGCCACGAAGACCCTCGGCGGCGTCTGGGTACCACTGTAATGGCCCAAGCGTCGGCTCGGGCACCTGTAAAACGCGGGAAGGCGCGAGCCTTTCAAGCTTGTCGAGACACTCGCACATGCTAGACCTGTACAATCGCCAGCTGCGATCAGATGGCTGGCCCAGCTTTCCGCCTCATTGGACGGGTTAGGGGCGAGTTTAGTTGGCAGCTGCACCACTGAGGTCAAGCTGAATTCTTTGCTGTCGAATCTTCGCTGCTGCTGGCCAGACGGATGTTCGTGGCTGTACCTACTCTGTACGAACTAGAATGCGAGGGAAATCATCCAAACATCCGGGCACATCGCAACGGTGGTCACTGTCACATCAGCCTGACTACGGAGATCTCCATGGTGTTGCACCCCTGCAGTCCAAAGAACGTAATGGCCTTACGTGCGTTCAGCACGAAGAAGCTATACAGCTGGATCCTCAGCCTCACGAGGGCGCCGTGCTCTGCACGTGGGGCGTAATGCAGCTTGCAAAGGACGATGGTGGCGCTCCTGCGCAGCTGCCACTGCTGCCACACCTGGCCACCAAGCTCAGGATCAGCGCTGTTCTGCGCTGACTCCATACTGGCACCGCGGCGCTGATGGCAGGGAGCGTCGACACCGAGGCCCGGCTGTGCGAAGCCGAGGAGCGGGGCAAGCATGGGGTGGCCCTCCAAATGCTCGCGCGCTACTCTCGCCATTGCGGTGGGCACTCCAATGCGTGCGGCAGTGAGCGGCTCGGCGTAGCCAAAATGAAGAACGATAACGAACACGCCTTCACCGTGTGCCACGAAAGAAGAACGCTCGGCCTCGACCACGAAAGGAATATCCTCGAACTTCACACTGAGCAAAACGATGGCCTCCGGAAGCCAGCCCATTGCGGCCAGCGCTCCAACTGTGCGAGGCACCCTCCACTCGCACGCAGTCATGAACACGCATGCAGTAGGTGTGCGCACCAGCCCACCTGACCCCAAGATCCGCAACAAGCCAGGCACTGTGGAAACGGTGGCAAGGCACGGTGCTGTGACTTGTTCCTGTGGCGTACTGCCCTCAGAGCTTACTGCCATGTCCCTCGTTAACAGCACGCCCTCGTTCTTCGCCTCCTCTGCGAAAATGGCCTCCTCGTAGTTGCGGCCCCAGCGGTGCGTGTTCATCAGTAGGAGCAGTGCCGCAGCAATCACCAGGGGAATCCAGCCTTTGTCCAACAGCTTCGCGAGGTTGGCCGAACAGACAGTCAGGTCGATCGTGATCATTGGCAAGATGACCGATGCCACTGCCAACCAGCGCCAGCCCCACACCTGCCGGAGCACCACGCTGAGAAGGCAGGTGGTGACAACGAAGCAGCAAGTGACACAGATTCCATACGCGTTGCTGAGATTCGCAGAAGTCTGAAAGATCACGCAGGTTACCACGCAAGCAGTGCAGAGCGCCCAGTTTATTTCTGGTATGTAGACCTGTCCCTGCTGGTGTGGGTTGGTGTGCAGAATCTGAAGGCGTGGAACCATCTTGAGGGCGCACGCCTGGGTGAACATCGTGAAGAGTCCAGTGATCAGAGCCTGTGAGGCAATGATTGCTGCCAAAATTGACAAAATCATCATTGGGACCCCGAGGCCTTCTGGGACTGCATTGGTGAAGGCATTCGCAGAACCGGCAGGATTGATGCAGATCATGACGGTCTGGCCCATGTATTGCAAAACTAAGCAAGGGTAGACCAGGCCGAACCATGCAAGCATGATTGGTCCTGCACCAAAATGTCCCATGTCCGCATAGAGAGCCTCGGCGCCCGTCACAGCAAGTGTCACCCCGGACAGAGATTGCCACGCCCTCAGTCCAGCGAAAGAGCCAGTCGTCCAGAAGGTCAAAATATTCCCTGGGTTCAGGCCCAGAAAAACTGCCCTCGCTGCACCTGGATGCTGCAACAAATTGAAAAGGCCGAGGCCACCAATTGCGAGAAACCAGACCACCATGACAGGGCCAGCAACGATGCCGATGACCTGAGAGCCGCGTCGCTGGATCACGAATATGAAAATTAGGACGGTCATCGCGATGAGGACGCGTTCTCCTGTTGGCGCAGATGTTGTCTCGAAAGCCCCAAGCACCGTCTGCACAGGCGTGATGACGCCATCTCCAGCGATGAAAGAGCCGCCCAACATGGCCATAAACAAAACTACTTCGCGGCTCCCCCCCGAGAGTTTTGGCTCTCCCTGCTTGCCCTTCTCGGCCGTCAAGACCTGTGTTATCGCGAAAATGCCGCCCTCACCATGGTGGCTGACACGCATCAGCACCCCCAAGTACTTGAAGCAGACAACGAAGGTCAGCAGCCAAAAGATCATGCAACACACCTGCACTGCCTCCTCCTGTGATGGACTTGGTGTGTCCAGGTCGCCAAAGATGCTGCCCAAAGTGTATAATGGTGAGGTACCTATGTCGCCGAAAACGACCCCTGTGGCGCCCATCGCCATCAGCAGCTGGCTGCCACGACCATCGGCGGCAATGGAGCGTTTCGACAGTTGATCCTCCTGCTCCTCTGAAGGCCGCCCACATGGATGCTGGATTCAGTGGGGTAAGAGCTCGCGCCGCATTGCCGATGCACTGGCCATGCATCGACGACGCCGCGCAATCCTCCGACCCCATATTGACCAGGGACCGACCGTCCCGGCTTTCCTGTATGCCTACCACGAATGTTCTTAAAACGGAGGAATGTTCCAAGAACGGAAGCAATGTTCTTAGGTCATAAGACCGGCTGATTAAACAAAACGGTCGCAACCAGACATGTTCTAAGAACCGTGCGAACCACAAAATATTATTAGAACATTCATTGCTGGACCTACGTGCTAGTCAAGACGCTTCGCCACTGCTTTACCATAAACTCCAGCCCCATCTGGGCGGACTGGATCCTGGCACGGCAGCCCCCACCGGCAGTCTGCCGCCGAGCGCCAGAGGCCCGGCGAGGCACCTCGAGACACGCTGTGCGGGGACTCCTCGCTTTGAGGGCGTTGGTCCATGCTCGCAGGCTGGTGCACTGGCGCAGTATGCACGACGCCTGGCGCCATTACGCGCGGGTTGCGCGATGGCCCGCCTATGCAATCTTCCAGCCGCCAGGCCTGCAGGAGAAAAAGGAACCTTCCGCTCGAGCCAGTGCACTTGGCCGAAATGCGAAAAGACCCAGGCCGAATGCCGTGCCAGGAACAATCGTGTCGTGTTGTGTATGCGAGAAGACCCAGGTTGGTCACAAGGCTAGTGATACTTACTCGCGAAGCAGTCTGCGACTGCAAGATAGCCGCTGGTGCGCGAATCTTCATGAGCACGATCCGCGTGGAATCGGACCTCGAGATGCGACTTCAAATCGTTCAGTTCACAACCTTCTCCAATCATGCAAACGCCGATATCTACGCGGAGTTCACGCGCGTAGGCGGAACTTATGCGGCGATTTCGCGGCGCCTACGCGCACCGTGCGACCGCGGCGCAAAATTTAAGCCTTATCTGGCCATCTTGGAACGCTCTTGCGCTGTCTGTCCAAAACCAAGCGTTTTCCAAATTATGGCAACAAGCTGTCTGAGTCACTGAGCCACGAGGTCCCCCTGCTTAGACAGTCTAGCCGTGCCCGGCGCAGAAATGCGTACATGCATGTATACTGCTTCGTCGAGAGAACAGATTCGACAGGGGAGGGATGACGAGGAGGAACTTCTTCTGACGTGGAGCCTTACGAGTAGCTTACGCAAGCGCCTCCTCCTCCTCCTCCTCCTCCTCCTCCTCCTCCTCCTCCTCCTCCTCTCGCGCGTGCGGGGGGCCGCACTCTGGCGCGGAGCTTGCGCGTTTCCTCCCTGCCCCCGCCTTTCTGTCCCAGCCTCGCCCTCCCCGAAGTGCTCTGCCGTGCCAGCCGCCCTCGCGCGCATGCCCGCCCGCTCGAAACTCGCGCCTGCGCGGAGCTTCCGCGCCCGCGCCCTCACGGGGAGCCTACGCGCCTGCGCGGAGCGTGCGCGCTTACGCGGGGGTTACGCGCTGACGCGGCGCTTCCCCGCCCGGGCGTCCTGCTGCGGCGAGTTCGCCCGGACATTAGACGTAGATGGGGCCCTGCGCCCGCTCGGCTGAAGCCGTCCCGCGCAACACCGTGCAACTCTGCAGGGGGCCCCGCATGGATAGGGGCCGGGCGCCCGCTCTCTGGCACCCGCTCTTCCACGTGAGATGCCCCCCCACTGACGTGGAGAAGGGGGTGCTGGACCCCTGGGGGGATGTTGCTCCCACCGTGCGTAAGGACCCCCAGAAATGATTTCGAGCACCCCGAAAAGCGTCGGAACCGTGTCGGACGAGTGTCTCCCCGGGCCCGACGCGCGGAAACCTTCGCGTTCCAGTATTTTTTTCTGAGGGCTCGAAGGTCTTGCTGGTGGCCGAGGCTAGAAATGTGGGCTGGAGCAGCACAGCCCCGGGGGCTCGGCGTGCCACCCTCCTCGCACTCTCCCCCCCGCTCGTGCCTGTTGGCGAGCGCCTCGCGCGCGGCGCCCTCTCTCTGTGCGGAGCGATCTGGGCCCCGAGCCGCACCACGGCAGGAGGTCGGGCCCGCGGGCGTCGGGCCCCGTGCTGGCCCCAGGGGGGTGGCCTCAACATGGCGCCGAGTTGGTGCCAAGGTGGCCCCACTGTGGCCGACGATGGGCCACGCGACGGCCCAACGGACTGCACACGCGGCCCAAGGATGGCTGACGAACTTCCCCCCCGGATGCTCCCAAGAGGGCCAGCATCCCAGAACAAAAAACGCACCTGCTTGGCTTGAGAACGTTGGCCTTCCCGCCTGTGCGGGCTTCGGTGGGCGTCTCGGGCCCCGAAGCGGTCGAAAGAGGGCCACGAAATAGCCTTAAGGAGGCCCCCGACCCTCCCAAAGAGGACCCTCTGAGAGAGCCCAGGATCAGCCCAACAACGGGGATCAGTGCGAGGCAGCTTCAAAGATGTCCCCAAGACTAAAGGCCCCTTGAGAGGCCCCAGTGATGCCCCTGAGAGTGCGCAAACATCTCCCGAATATCTTTCAAATGGCCACATCGTACAAGGGAAAACATAGGTGTCGACCTTTCTGCCCCTGCGATCTCCAATGGGCTTCTCGGCCTCCTTGCTGGCCCCAAGAGATCCCCAGAGACCCTTGTGAGGGCCCCAAGACTCCCCGAGAGGGCCCAAGAGGGCTGCAAGAGGGCCCAACGAGGCCCCACGAACGGTCCAAAAGCTGAGGCCTGTGGGAGGCAGGCCCCGAGATTGCCCCAAGAGGCCACATGCTGACCCAACTGTGCTCCAAGACTGTTTATGCCTCTGCCGGCTCTACTGGGCTTCTCATCGGCCCTTGTGGTAGCCGCAAGAGGACCCCAAAAGAGCCCAGAGGCAGCCCAAACGAGCCCACGCGTGGCCCACCAGCGGGGACCAGTGGGAGGCCAGCCGCTAAAGAGTGCCCCAAGGCAGCTCCAGGAGGCCTCACGATGACCCCAGTGTGGCACAGGATAATCCAAGACAGCCCCAATGGTCCAAGACGGTTCCTGGAGGCCCGTGAAGCCCTTCAGAGGCCCCTGGGAGGCCTGCAGGAGCGCCCCCAAGACCCCAAAGAGTTACCCAGTATGCTGCGACAGCCAACGAAGCGGTTTTGCATTGCCTTCTCGTAACTTCGGCCACTGATGGCGAGACTTGGCTGGGGGGCGTGGTCGGTTGAGTGTGGCACTCGATCTACCAAGCGGCTGCTTCTCCTCCGCGCGAATCTCAAACGACAGATTGGGGAGCCTACCACCACCCAACAGCTCGCCAACGTCTACGAGCACGCGTGCACATGCCAAGGACGATGCCGCATGGGACGGCGGAGTGCACGAATCGAATGCATTCGGCGGGCCCCCTGCGGGCCCTCGCCGTGTTAAGAAGCAACGTTTGGTGATGATGGGTGGTCGGATGGAGGATATATAACGATTACATGCTTAAACGCATGCTGCGGACGGCTCCGCACGCTCCGCTTGGTGGTTCGGGCCTGTAAAGTTTGGGAGGGGCAAGGCCGCGACGGAGTCGTACTCCCAATCTCTCGGCAACCTCATGTCGGCACACCCCTCACGCACTTCGTGTGCCATGGACTCAGGCGCCCTCTATTGTGCCCTCAAGATGGCTCAGGGGAGCCTCATTTCGGCACACCCCTCACGCACGTCATGGCCAGTGGACTCCCTGAGGCCCTTAGCTGGCACCTCAGGAGGCTCCAACGGCCTCGCGGAGGCCACTGAAGAGACAACAAAATATATCGCTTGGCACCGGCACTGCAACACGGTTCCATTCCACGACGGACGCCAAGACGCCCCCCCTCCCCAGGTGCAGCCAAAATGCCCTCCGAAAAAAACGTTCAAATATTGGCCCCGAGTCTCGTCGATGCCGTACCCCGAACACAAACTGACTGCGAGATTTTTCGTGCTCGTCCCGAAACAGGCCCCGCGGGTTCAACCCGGCGCGCCCAAGTGCTGGTCCTTGCCGTATTGGACCGCGAGGGTAGACCATGACATGGAATGGTGATGGGATGGCGGGCTGTGAGATTGCACTCGAAAAAGCCTGCCACGGGCGGGTGTGCGTATTCTGCTGGCCCGTAATGTAATCCGCTGGCCTCCCACGTAAAGTCGCACCTTGATTCTCCTGGGGGGGGGATTTCGGCACACCTCTTCACGCATGTCGCCATGATGGCCCCCAGAGGCGCTCAACTGGCGCCTCAGGACAGCTGGGTAGAGCGCTTCGATTCGGCACAACCCTCACGCACGTCGTGCCTCATGGGAGGCGCTCAACTGGCCGTTCACGACAGCCCACTAGGGCCTCATGTCGGGATACCCCTCGCGCACTTCGTGCCTCATGCCCCCCCCCCCGTGCTCAGCCGGCTCCTCAAGACGGTTTAGGTGAGCTTTGATTTGATCCACCGCTCACGCACTTCGTACCCCTCCATATGCACTGGGATAGCCCCGCATCGCGGCACCTTGGATCGTAGGTTAGGGCTCCTCCTGCTCCTTCTGCTCCTCCTCCTCTCCGTCCTCCTCCTCCTTCTCCTCCTCCTCCTCGACCTCGTCATCTTCTTCCTCCTCCTCCTCCTCCTCCTCCTCCTTCGTCGTCGCCCCCGCAGGCCCCGTGTCGGAACCCGTCGCAAGTGTTTCTGGGTATAGGTAGGGCAGGAGGGAGGAGAAGCTGGATGAGGAGGAGAAGGGGGAGGATGAGGAAAGGACGGAGCATGAGATGCGCAAAGGAAGGGGAAGGGCAGGGAGAAGAAGGAGGAGCGGCTCGAGCAGGAGGACGAGGCAGCCGAGGCAAAAGGAGAGAGGAGGGCCCCGCCCTCCTGCGTGGTTGCGAGGCCAGGCGCGTTTCGCGCAGAATTCCGGGTTTCGGTGGGGATTCCGGGTTTCGGTTTGCATTCTGCATGGGTTTCGCGGTTCTGAGGGATTCTGCGTTTCGCGAGGAATTCTGGGTTGCGAGTGCGGGATTACGGGTTTCGCGTTTCGTGCGGAACTTCGGGCTTCACCTGAAAAAGTTCCAGGGTTAGCCGCGATTCCTGGGTTCGCCTCTCCACCGCATGGACGGTGTCTCGATGGTGTCAGGAGACTGCAAGGATTCCTCTGCTTCACTCCTCCGTGTCTCACAAGTTTTAAAACATGCGTCGCAGCACACACGCATGCTTTCCATACACAGCTGTGTATTGGAGATTTGGGGTGTGAGATCCAAAGGAAGCAGAGAACCCCCACGGGAAATCGGTTTCGGTTTTGTGACGCGTGTGCGGGCGGCCCGATACTGCGTCGGCGTTGCTAGGGTTAAACCAGGCCAAATGATGCTTGCCCACCCCCCGGCTGGCCGGCGGTAGCCCGGGGGGGGTCCCGTCGGCTGGCTGGCGGTGACTTGGGGTTCTTCCGATGGTCTCGATGGTGTCCCGATGGTGTCTCGATGGTGTCCCGATGGTGTTTCGATGGTGGCACTGATTTGTCCCGAGTGTGTCCCGACGGTGTCCCGTCGCATTTGTCATCAGTTCCCCCCCCACAAACGACCTCCTCATCACCCGAGGAGTGGTCGTATGGGTATTCAATTCGGCACACCCCGCTCTCGGATATCTAGGTGTGCTCAGTTGCTGCTCAGGACGGTGCAAGCGAGCCTGACCTCGGATTATCACTCACGCACTTCGTGCCCCATGGATGCCCAATGACTCCCATCTTCCCCCCTCAACCAAACTGCCCCAATGGGGGCCCACAAGAACCCAAGAAGGCTACAGGAGGCCCCGGCTTTTCAAGGGAAGCCAGCCTCAAGATAAGCATTGCAACGATGGGTACCGACCTGCGTCAGAGCCCAAACACCAACTGGTTGCAATATTTCTTTATAGGAAGACAAGGGAGCGCGACCATAGAGCTACACCTGACTCGGTATCGATCGCTGTGCAAATCAAGACGCCGCCAGGCAACATTGGAACACTACACAAGCCGACCTGCGATAGGCAAACTCATGCACTGAGCTGTGGCCCGCGAGACAAACGAGCGTGCCGCATGCGTGAACAGAGGAAGAAGCGAGGAGAAGAGAGTGACACAATATGATAACCTACCCCCAAGTTAACTTGAGCGACGCGGGAATTGGACTAGGACGTGCAGGTTCGCTCTACGAGCGTACGTCATCACGCGTGCATCGACCTTGTTGTGAGGAGCAGCCCGTTACCCGCAAAATGCGATACGCAATGACGGGGTGTTCCAGACCGATCGAAGTCACGCAAACTAATTCGAGGGAGGCAGAGGGGAAGAGAAGGATAAAGAAGCACGTGGTCATTCACGCGCCTGGCTTGGATGATGGCTTCAATTGGGCACACTTCGACGTCTCAGCTCTCCGGCCCACTGGTTGCTAGATCTGCGTGCTCGTTTCCCTTTGGGGGGGCCTTCGCCGTCCAAGACGCCAAGGGTAGATGCTGAAGTGATGGTGGTACGGAGGAGCATCGTGAGATTGCACGCACACATCCATGCTAGGAGCGGCTCCGCGCATTCCGTCCCTCCAGCCCCCCTGGGGCACGAACACGTACGAGTTACCTGCGCTCGCGGGGCCACGAATGAGCCAATTCGGCACACCCCTAACGCATGCCCTGCCACGTGTACCCACAAAGGATATCCACTGCTTCCTCAAGGCGGCCCACATGAGCGAAAGCCCGACGCACCCATCACGCATTTCCTGTCCTAGTGACCTCCAGAGGTGCTCAGCTGGCCGCCAAGACGGGCGGCTGAAGGGATCAAATAATTTCGACAAGCCCACCACGCGCTTCGTGCCTCATGGACTCACAACGGCTTCTAGCTGGCTTTCCAAGGCGGCTGAAAGGAATACACTGTCGACACACCCTCACGTCCTTTGCGCCCCTCGGACATCCAGCGGCTGTCAGGTAGCTTGTCGGGACGGCTCACGGGAGCCTCATTCTGGCGTGCCCATTGCGAATTTCGTGCTCCGTGGCCCCCCAAAGACCCTCAGCAGGCTCCCAAGAGGCTCCGGGAAGGCCCCACATGGCCCAAATAGGCTACAAGGGGGCTCCAAGGTGGCCACGCGGATGCTACTCGAGAAGCATCGGGCTGTCACGATCGGCGCCGTCACTGCACAACGCCCCCCCGCAATCCCCAAGGGATGCCAAGACGCCACCCCGACAACAAGAGACACATTGCAACAATTGGTGCCGACCCTCGCTGGACCTGTATGCGAGGCGGGGATTTATCCATATCCACCGCCTGGGAACCGACGTCCTGGTGCCCCAGCGGGCGGTGGATATGGATATATTTCGGCCCCCGGGGGCCCGAATCTGTCCACATCCAGCGCCTGCCGAGGCTCCGAAAACTGACCCTCCAGGCGGTGGTCATGTATACATTCCCGCCTCGGACTGTACCCTCGAACGCTGGTTGATTATACGAGAGTTTGCGTAGCCGTGCACCCCCGGGGGGCCTGCCGTGAATCCCGCTCTGCGGGCTCCGTGCGGCGGTGCCCCCCCCCCCCCCCCATCCCCTGCAAGAGCGTGAAGCGGGAGCAGGGCGGCCGTCTCAGCGTCGGGCCACTTCTCCTGAGAACCTCAAATCGGCACGCCCTTCGCGCACTTCGTGCACAACGTATCCCCACAAGGGCTCGACAATTCTGCTGTGATCCTGATTCCGGCACACCCCTCACACAGATTGTGCTGCATGGTTTCCCAGGAGTCCTCAGCTGGCCTGTCAGTGGGGCCTCATGTCGCCACACCCAGCGCGCATGTCGTGCCTCATGGGCCCCCAGCAGCGTTCAAAACTTTTTACCTGGAGCATCATCGGTGCAGCCCTCACGCACACCGTGCCCCGTGCTCCTCCAGAGGCGCTCAGCTGGCCTTGCAAGACGGCTCAGCAGGGCCTCAATTCGACACGCCCCTCACACAATTTGTGCCCCGTGGATCGCCAGACGCGCTTAGCTTGCCCCGAAAGGCTGTCCAGTGGGGCCTCACCTCGGCGTACCCATCACACACTTTGAGCCCCATCGGCCTTCAGAGGCACTCAGCTAACCCCTAATGGCAACTCATGGGATATTCAATTCGGCACACCGCTTGCGCATTTCGCGTCGCATGGACACAAGACGGCTCAAGCGAGCAATTCAGAACCCCTCTCACGCACTTCGTGCCCCGTGGATGCCCACTGCCCCTCCAAAAGGTCCCAAGCACGTGCCCACACTCGACGAAAAAGGCCACAGGAGGCCCGACTCATCATAGGAAGCCAAAATGGCCCCGAGAGAAACATTGCAACGTTTGGTAGCGACCATCGTCAAAACTGTACCCCCGGACACCCACTGAATGCGATATGCATGCCGCCGTGACTCCCGCACTGCGGGCTCAATAAAACCTTCAGCTGGCGATCTGAATATGTGCGTATGGTTGTCTGTCCTCGTGACAAGATGCTCGACTCACTGAGGCTGCAATGCGCAATTTGGACTGCTCTGGACAAGACTCCCGCGCGTGCGTGCTCTCGATCGTCAATAATAATCCTGCCGATGCAGGGGTCGGACAGGTATGACAAAATAGTGCACGGCTGCTGGATCGACTCCTTGATGTAGATAGGCTTCTCCACAATCTTCTCCACCTCCACGATTCTGTCGACGGGCTTCTCAACCACGGTCACCCGTTCTGTGATGAGCGGCCTGTCGACCTTGGGCCAGAGATACGCAGACAAGCCACTGCCACACACCTACCCATCACAGCCGAACACCTGTTCCTCCGACGCCAGCGGAATGGCACGCACGGGCGCAGAGCTACCGGGCCGTGGGCCGTGCAGTTCCGCTCGCAATGACAGGCCCAGGCGTGTGCAGGGGCGGGCGGAGTTCGCCGAGGGAGGGAGCACGATGCGGGTACGCGAACGCACCGACACGCAAACGCACACACGTAGCACGCGCTCACTACACGCACACACACACACACACACACACACGCACACGCACACGCACACAAACACACGCACACACGTCCGTGTGGACCAAGGGAGTCCTGCGACGACTGCGCGTACGCAAAAACAGCTGCTGCTGGAATGGTGCGGAACGGAAGCGTTTCGGGTGCGCACACTCTAACAAGCATGTGCATGCAGCCGCGCAAGTGTTGTCACATGGCCGACTCTTGAATGTAGGGGCAACGATAGGGAGGACGGGCCGACCCGAAATCGGCCATACATCGCCGATACATTGGCGATGAGCCCCCGATAGGAAGTCCGCACGCTCCTGGGCAGGTTGGGGCCATCAGACTCCTATCGGCGATCAACGGGTGATTGGGGGTCGATGCATCTCCCCCTCTGCCCATACGCCCCCTATCTTGGCGGCGAGCGGAGGGGGGAAGTGAGAAGGGGCGGGCCTTTTCACAAGGCTCGAAAGTCCCACGGCCTTTGAGAAGCTTTCGAAGTTTTCCCCGATGACAAAGAAAATTTCTCAGACGGCGCGAGCGCTTCTGAGAAGTCCCGCCGCCTTCTGAGAAGGTCTTCTCCTCCTGAATCCTCCCCTTCGCTCGCCGCCGACGATTGTTGCCCCTGATGAAACACCCGCGTCCGCTGGCCTTCCGCCGAGGAAGAGGTGCCGACTCCTTCGACACCCGCGAAAGGGAGGCCCTCCTCTGGAACGCCCCATTTTGCATGCCGCCGCGCAAAGTGTTGCCGAATAGCTGGCCGTTGCATCGACTCCTGCTTCAGCCTCGGTGGCTCGAAGATGGGGTCCTGAGGGATGGTGGGGCCTGAGGATAGGAAGGGGCCCGAGGGTGGATTTACGTTGTCTGAGGCACCCCGTCCTCGGGACCCCATCCCTCAGGACCCCACCCTTGAACCACCGACAGCCGCCAGCCTCCGCCT
The DNA here is from genome assembly GCA_963575745.1 of Prorocentrum cordatum. NCBI lineage: Eukaryota > Dinophyceae > Prorocentrales > Prorocentraceae > Prorocentrum > Prorocentrum cordatum. The sequence continues at coordinate 1,051,253 of CAUYUJ010014382.1, read as the reverse complement.
GTGGACCCGCTGCCGCTTCCCTTCCGCGGGCTCCCGCCGAGTGCTGGGTAGTGTCCTAGGCGAGGCCCTCGTGCTGGAGTGCCCCAGACGCTGCCTCGAGGTTGACGACCACATCGCCACATCGCCTCATAGCTGACTGACCGGCTCGCCACGAGATCGAGAGGGGCTCTCTGATCAGGCCATTTGGGACCCACCCGCACGAGCACTGTACACTGCACGAGACATTTCTGTCATGGGTATCCCCCACCGACTGAGCTTGCACTCAGGCTGTGATCTTCGCGACCGCCCCATCCCGAAAATCACTTGCAGCAAAGAAGTACACAACGGAATACGGGAGGGAAGGCACGGAATGGAGTCAAGATGCGAGGGAAGAACGGGAGGAGGAGCCGCCTCAGTAAGAGAGTGCCTCAGCATCAAATGGATTTCGCTCCTGCTCGCTCTCCAATGAAGGCTCATACCCTACACTCTGCCTCGCCTTTGGAAAGAGACGCAGCAGGACCTGCTGAGCTGGTCTGGTACGCAACGGACCACGACGAAGACTGACGGATGCAAGGGCCCATTGCCAACCCTACTCTCCCCCACGCCAACACATTTAGAACACATACAAACAGCAAGAACATCAACTAAACTTCCGACGGCCCGCTCACACTTCTTGGGTCCGCGATTGACCCCCTGCCGCCGGAGCGGAAAGCGCGCAAAAGGCGGCGCTGCATGCGCCATGGATCTCTGAACGTTTGTACTTGTACCGCTGTCTGCTCTTCGACTGAGGTTCGGAGCAGTGTCTCCGTGGCGGGGCCTCCACGCGGGTCGCACGTGTGGAGGGGCGAGGGGAAGCAAAGGGGCAGAATGCGAACGCCCTTGGCTCTATCTGCTCAACCTGGAAACCGCTCGGATCCACATGCTTGCCATCGTTCGGACGTCCATTCCCTGTGCAGTTTTGGGCTTCGTGCGTGCTATTTTTCCTGATGATCTAGGATGCTCCCAGATGGCCACGACGAAAAAAAAAAAAGCACACGTCCGAGCGATGCCAAGCATGAGGAACCCCACGGCTTGAATTTGCGCGTCTCCTGCGTGGACGCCCTGCCGTGAGGGAGCGCCGCTGCCCGAAGGGGTATCCAGCGGTCGACCTCCGAGTGCCCACAGATCCTCGCCTGTGCCAGCTGGCCCAAGCATGCCATTGCATACCCCAAGACTTGCTGCCAATCTCAGAATCCTTCTCGCTGCTGCCCACTGGCGCGTCAACGATCGTAGCGACAGCGGTTACGAATGCGATGTCTGGTCCGCTTGAAGTGGGGATCGGCTCTGCAAAGACTGAGAACAGGAGTGCTATCAGAAAGAAGCGCGGCTCGCCTCTACGATCCTCTCGATCACTGGCCTGTCGCCCACACTGCCAGGCGGCTGCATTGTCTGGGGATTCTGCGTCACGTTGTAATTCTGCGTCGCGTTGAAGTTCTGCGTCGACAGCGTCGTGTTGAAATTCTGCGTCGCATTGACATTCTGCGTCACATTGTAATTCTGCTGCGTCGTCTGGTTATTCTGCTGCGTCGTCGAATAATGCTGCGTGATGTGGGTGTCGCCCCCTGTGTGGGCGGGCTCTATGCGGCAGGCCATCCCAGAAAAAAGGAGCGAGACTAAGGATATCCATGCAGAGCTGGGAAAACATGTACGACCGTCCAGCGACCGATCTAGGGGGCTTTTGGGTGCTCGGGTTCACGGTCGCCAGGCCACCGCACTTGCTTCACTCCCACGTCGCACAAAGATGTATACATCGAGTTGAACGCTGCGTGCCTTTTTGCAGCATGCCATGTAGGATGATTTATCCTGGATCACACCTTTACTCGCATGCTTCGCACCAGACGTTGCGACTTGACCGGGGTCGCGCATCACATGCTGTATTTCACTGAATTGTCAGTTTGTCTGTAAAGGTTCCACATCTATTCCCCAAACAGTGCTTGCACTTGGGGGCTCTTACTTCGTTGTCAAAGGAAACTGATCCTGGGTGCCGGTCTGGCGGCTCCGTGGCCGCCGTCGCCGCCCCGTCGCCGCCTCGCCGCCGCCAGTCGTTTTGGCCTGGGTGCCACTTTGGCGGCTTCGCGGCTCCGTGGTCGCCGTCGCCGCCCCGTCGCCGCCAGTCGTCTGGGCCTGTGTGCCAATCTGGTGGCTTCGTGGTCGCCATCGCCGCCCCGTCGCCGCCTTGTCGCCACCCGTCGTCTGGACCTGGGTGTCAATCTGGCGGCTTCGTGGTCGACGCCGCCGCCCCGTCGTCGCCTAGATTGCCCCACATCGATTGCACCATATCTATTGCACAGAGACTCTACCCCCCCCCCCCCAGAGTCAACGGGTCACCTTTTCGTATTGCAATTTACATATGACTCTGCCCCATCGCCCGTTCTAAATATGAATTCATACTATCCCAGCCAGGCCGGTATCACTCCCCCCCGCCATCCTCTGCAAAAAAGACTATGCGCGCGCACTCGTTTATCCAAAATCATTAGTTATCAAAAACCCCTTGCAACAAATGGGACGAAGTGCGCACGCGCGAGTCGTCGCGCGCGCATGCCGACATCCTTCAAAAACGTTCGATTTCGGAAGGATTTCACAATCGAGTCTCCAAAAGAAATGCAGCAACACAGGGTTTCGCAACACTGATTTGCTAAAACAGCTTACGCGCGCGCATGCGAAATCTTAAGAAAGCCATAAGTTGTTCAAGATTTCCAAAAGCAATGCTGCGAAACGGGCTTCGCGCGCGCATGTCGAAATCTTTCGAACGCCCTTGCGCGCGTGCCGCCGCGAGGATCCTCTGCAAAAAATTGGGACGAAATGCACACTCGCGCGTCGTCGCGCGCGCATGCCGAAATCCTTCAAAAACTTTCAGTGTCGGAAGGATGTCAAAATCGTCTGCCCGAAAAACATACAAACACACAAGGTTTCGCAACACGGATTTTCAACAACAACATGCGCGCGCGCTCTTGCGTCGTCATCGTCGTCGTCGTCGCCATCCTCCCTCCTCCCTCGTCGTCGTCGTCCTCGCCGTCGTCGTCCTGTGTCTTTCCTCGTGTTCGTCGTCGTCGTCCTCTTTGGCGTCGTGGTCGTTTCCGTCGTCGTTGTCGCCGTGGTCGTCCTTCCTCCTCCCTCGTCGTCGTCGTCGTCGTCCGTCGTCGGCGTCTCGTCGTCGTCCCTCCTATTTCGTCGCCGTCGTCGTCGTCGTCGTCGTCGTCGTTCTCGTCGGCTTCCCTCCTCCCTCGTCGTTGTCGTCGTCGGCGTCGCCGTCATTCCTACTTCTTCGTCGTTCGCGTCGTCGCCGTCCTCTCTCCTCCGTCGTCGTTGTCGTCGATGTCGCCGTCGTCGTCCTCCGTCCTCCCTCGTCGTCGTCGTCTTCGTTGACGAAGGCGTCGTCGTCGTCGTCGGAGTCGGCGTCGTCGTCGTCTTCGTCGTCGTCGTCGACGTCGGCGTCGTCGTCGCCGCCGTCGTCGTTGTCGTAGTCGTCATCGTCGTCGTCGACGTCGTCGTCTTAGTCGGCGTCGTCGTAGTCGGCGTCGTCATCGTCGTCGTCGTCGGCGTCGGCGTCGTCGTCGTCGTCGGCGTCGGCGTCGTGTCGTCGTCGTCGTCGGCGTCGTCGGCGTCGTCATCGTCGGCGTCGTCATCGTCGGCGTCGTCATCGTCGTCGTCGTCGGCGTCGGCGTCGTCGTCGTCGTCGTTGTCGTAGTCGTCATCGGCGTCGTCGACGTCGTCGTCTTAGTCGGCGTCGTTGTAGTCGGCGTCGTCATCGTCGTCGTCGTCGGCGTCGGCGTCGTCGTCGTATTCGTCGTCGTCGTCGTCGTCGGCGTCGTCGTCGTCTTCGTCGTCGTCGTCGACGTCGGCACCGTCGTCGCCGCCACCGCCGTCGTCGTCGTCGTCGGCGTCGGCGTCGTGTCGTCGTCGTCGTCGTCGGCGTCGTCGGCGTCATCGTCGGCGTCGTCATCGTCGTCTTCGTCGTCGTCGGCGTCGGCGTCGTCGTCGTCGGCGTCGTCGTCGTCGTCGTTGTCGTCGTCGTCGAAGTCGTCGGAGACGTCGCCGGTGTCGTCGTAGTCGCTGTCGTCGGTGTCGTCGTAGTCTGTCCGAAGAGGTTTTGCAAACCAAGTTGCGGGTGGGTGGGTGGGATGTTTGCAAGAGCATGGGGTGTGTCAAATCATGGGTGAAAATCAACCGCACCACATAGATTGAGCAGCATCCGCCACAGTGCCTCCTTGCATGTTGAGGCGCGGAATAATGTAGCATGCTGTCTGGCAGGGTTTCCATAGTCTTCTCAGGAGCACACCCACCCCTCTCGTCGCACCCCCATCGAATGCACCAGCCGAACTCCATGAGGTCCCTGATCGGTCACGGCGCGTCCCTGGGAGCTCACGAAGGATGCCAAGACGGTCGGGGAATGCGATGAAAGCTGCCGCACGGCCGAAAATGCCTCTAAAACAACCTGAGGACTCGGAACGACGTAAAAAACAAAAAGCGTCACATGAGACGGCCTTCATATTCCTCCTTAGCGCTCCGTCCTCCACCTCCTCATCGTCATCTTCGTCTGCGACTAGGTGTTACTAACCCGGCGGCGACGACGACGACTGCTACTACTGCTACTGCTACTGCGACTGTTATTAATACGGCTACTACTACTACTACTACTACTTCTCCTCGTACTACTACTACTACTACTACTACTACTACAACGACGACGACGACGACGACGATGACGACGACGACGACTACTACTACTACTACTACTACTGATACTACTACTACTACTACTACTACTACTAGTACTACTACTACTACTACTACTACTACTACTACTACTACTACCATTACTATCACTACTTCCACTGCCACTACTACTACTACTACTACTACTACTACTACTACTATTACTACTACTACTAATACTACTACTACTACCTACTACACTACTACTACTACTACTACTACTACTACTACTACGACTACTACTCCTACAACTACTACTACTACTACAACTACTACTACTACTACTACTACTACTTATGCTACTGCTACTGCTGTAGTAGTACTAGAAATACAACAACAACAACTACTACTACTACGACTACTGATACTGCTACTGCTACTGCTACTGCCACTACTACGACTACTGAAACGACCAGAAATTCGATTACTACTAATGCTACTACGACTGCTACCTCAGCAACTACTTCTACTACTACTACTACTACTACTATGCCTATTCCTACTTCTACTACTACGACCACTACTACTACTACTACTACTACTACTACTACAACTACTACTACTACTACTACTACTACTACTACTACTACTACTACAAAGACTACTACGACTGATACTACTACTAATACTACTACTATTACTGCTACTACTACTTCTACTTCTACTTCTACTACTACTACTACTACTACTACTACTACTACTACTTGTACTACGACTGCGACCAGTAATACTACTTCTACTAACGCTGCTACTCCTACGACTACTACCGCTACTGCTACTGCTACAACCACTACTACTACTACTACTACTACTACGAATACTACTACTACTACTACCACTACTTCTACTATCGCTATTGCTACGGCTACTGCTACTACTGCTACTCAAACTGCGACTATACCTACTACTACTACTACTATTACGCATACTACTGCTACTCCAACAACTACTACCCCTACTACTACCACTGCAACTACTGCTGCTGCACTAATGCTATTACTGCAACTACCACTACCACTGCTACTGCTGATGCTACAGCTACTGCGGCTGCGAACACCACCACAACAACTACTACTGCTACCACTACGACAACTACCATTACTACTACTACTACTACTACTACTACTACTACTACTAGTACCGCTTTAACTACTACAGACGCTACTACTAATACTACTGCTACTCCTACTGCCACTACTACCTCGACTGGTACTTCGAAACTTCTACGGCTACTACCTCTGCTACTGCTCCTACTACGCCTACTACGACGACGACGGCGGCTACGACGACGACTACTACTACTACTACTACTACTACTATTACTACTACTACTACTACTACTACGACGACTACTACTACTACTCCTACTCCTACTCCTACTTCTACCCACTATTACTACTACTGCTACTACTACTACTACTGCTACTACTGCTGGTTACGATGGCTACACTTCCTACTACTACTACTACTACTACTACTACTACTACTACCACTGCTACCACTACTACTTCGACTACTACTACTACTACTACTACTACTACCACTACTACTACTACCACTACTGAAAACAACAACTACTACTGCTGCTACTATCACTACTACTAATATTACGACTACTACTACAACTATGATTACTATTGGTAAAAATACGACGACTACCACTATTACTACTATCGCTACTGCTACTACTACTACTACTACTGCTGCTGCTGCTGCTACTAATACCTCTGCTACTATTACTACCACTACTACTACTACTACTACTACTACTACAACTACTACTACTACGACGACGACCATGACTACTACTACTACTACTACTACTACTACTACTACTACCATTACTATCACTACTTCCACTGCCTACTACTACTGCTACTACTACTACTACTACTACTACTACTCATACTGCTACTACCACCACTACTTCTTCTTCTACCACTACTACTACGACTACGACTATTCATATTATTTGTTCTAAGACTACGTCGCACCATGCAGATGCGGATAAGAGCGAGGGGGCGGTGGGGACGTCGGCAGGTTGCGAGATTCTGGAGAAGCCCGCCGCAGGCGCCAAAGGGTCACAAATTATACGAGCCCGCCGCAGGCGCAGTCTTTCTCTATAAACCAATGTGGGTAGGTCGCGGGTGGGTCAACCATGGGTCGCTGTTGGGTCGCGGGTGTAGAGGGCAGAGAATCCACGAAAAAATAATCAACCCAACAAGCGAAGCCGCCTAGTAAACGCACACAAGAATTGGATCGAACAGGGCAGGGCTGTTGAATCAAAACCCATGGCCGTGTAGTACTCCCGTCGTGTGGGTGGGTCGCGGGGTGGGTCGCAAGTGGGTCGCGGAGTGGGTCGCGGGTGGGTCGCGGGGTGAGTCGCGGGTGGGTCGCGGGTGGTTCGCGGGTGGGTCGCCGGTGGGTCGCGGGGTGGGTCGCGGGGTGGGTCGCGGGGTGGGTCGCGGGGTGGGTCGCGGGTGGGTCGCGGGTGGGATGACGACAACAAACAACAACAACAACGCAAGAAACAGAATTCTCATGACGAATTCCCTATCCAGCCACGCCCCCGGGGACAATGAATGACTGTTCGACCCCTCACTCTGACTTGATACTACGCGTACTATTAGGGGTACTACTACTACTACTACTACTACTCCAACGCGTACTCCGACTGCTAACACTACTACTGCTACTGCTACTGCTGCTGATATGATTACATCTACGACATGTATTACTACTCCTACTTCGACGTCGACGACGACAAGGACGACTACTACTACTACTACTTCGACGACTACGACTTCGGCAGCTACTACTACTACTGCTACTACTACTACTACTACTACTACTACTAGTACTACTACTACTACTACTACTACTACTACTACTACTACTACAAATACTACTACTACTACTACTACTACTACTAATACTACTACTACTACTACTACTACTACTACTACTACTACTACTACTACTACTACTACTACTACTACTACTACTACTACTACGGCTACTAGTAGTAGTACTACTACTACTACTATTGCTGCGACTATAATTACTACTTCTACTACTACTACTACAACTACGACGACGACTACTACTACTACTACTCCAACGGGGGCAACGACGAAAAATAGTACTACTACGACAACTGCTACTACTATTACTACTACTACTAATACAACTACTACTACTACTACTAATACTAATAATACTACTACTACTTCTACTGGTGCTGCAAAGACTGCTACTACTATTACAACTACTACTACACGTACTACTACTAAGACCGTTACTCTTACTATGTGAACGACTGCGTCTACGACTAGAACGACTACTACTCCTGCTAACACGATTTCTTTTACAACTACTACTGCTACTACCACTCCTGCTGCTACTACTACTACTACTACTGCGACTGGGATTTCTACGGCTACTACCACGCCTACTACTACTACTACTACTACTACTAATACTTCTACTACGACTACTACTACTACTGCTACTACGACGACTCCTACTACTAATACTACTACTACTGCTGGTAGTAGTACTACTAGTACTACTACTACTACTACTACTACTACTACTACTACTACTACTACTACTACTACTTCGACTACTACTACTACTACTACTACTACTACTACTACTACTACTACTACTACTACTACTACTACTACTACTACTATTACTAGAACTACTACTACTACTACTACTACTACTACTACTACTACTACTACTACTACTACTACTACTACTACTACTACTACTACTACTACTACTACTACTACTACTACTACTACTACTACTACTACTACTACTACTACTACTACTACTACTACTACTACTACTTACTACGACTACTACTACTACGCTACTACTACTACTACTACTGCTACTACTACTAATACTACTACTACTCATTCTACAACTACTACTACTACCACTGCTACTACTACTGCTATTGCTACCAATACTACTACTACGACGACTACTACTACTACTACTACTACTACTACGAGTACTAATACTACGACTACTACTACTACTACTACTACTACTTCTTCTTCTTCTACTTCTACTACTACTACTACTACTACTACTACTACTACTACTACTACCACTACTACTACTACTACTACTACTACCACTACTACTACTCCTACCCCTACTCCTACTACTACTACTTCTACTACTGCTGTTGTTACTCCTGTTGCTGCTCCAACTACCACTCCTGCCCCTGCTGCCCTTCCTCCTCCTTCCCCTTCTACTCATAATCATCGTCTTCACCTTCGCAATCGGCGGCCTCAGCATCATCATCGTTCTGACCATCGCCACCATTACCATCAACAGCATCATCACCAGCATTGGCATCAGCATCAGCATCAGCCTCAGCTCCTGCCTTAGCGTCAGCCTCAGCCTCAGCCTCAGCCTCAGCATCAACATCATCATCGTCATCATCATTGTTATCATCATTTGAACAATCATGATCCAGGTTGTTGGGCTGGCGCGGAGGCGGGACTTGCCGTAGGCACCTGGGTAGATTTCAAAACATAGATCGCGCCACGTATATTGCACCACACAGGATGCTCCATCCATATTGCACGACACAGGTTGCTAGAGACACACTGCTCATGGTCCACGCTGGCTGAAACTTCTTCTAAGAAGCTGCACGTGGGCCGCCAGATCCAGAACAGGTGGGGCGGCATGGCCTCCCCTGGCCTCCTGAAATCCGGAACCGGTCGGGGCGACATGGCCTCTCCGTGGCCTCCCGTGGCCTCTCGTGTGGAGCACTGCGTCCCTTGGATCCGACATCCGTCGGAGGACGCGGCCTCCCGTGGCCTCCCGTTGCCGCCCCCAGCCCTATCCCGATCCCGACACCTGTCCTATCCCTGTGCCCCTACAGTCGGGGCGTTGACCTGAGGAAACCTAAATAAGGAACGAGGCCTCTTTTTTCCATAACTTAACCTTCGATGTCCGGTCGAAAACAGAAGGAAAGCCTGAAGCAAGCTGTGAAACACTTAAGGAACGCGGAGCCCCTCCCCAACGAAAAGGGTTCCTTCTTCAGGGCCCCGACTGTATCCCCATCCTTCTCCCGGTGCCCCCATCGTGGCCCCCTATCGTGACCCTTCTCGTGGCCCCCGTCGTAATTGTAGAAAGATGTTTCGGACCTTCCCTCGCAAGGGTGCTGATGTGATGCAATCCGAACGTGCCTCACATCAGATTTCAAATGGTGCGCCACACGTAGTTCAAGTTTGACATACTTGTTGTTTGCACATCTTGGCGCATCGCGGATCGCCACATTGTGCTAGCATCTTGATTCGCATCATTGTTCGCATACATCCGTCTACATGTTATCCGCCACCGTTCCGCGAGGCACGAGAGTGCCCATCAGTCCCTTCAGTCCTAGCCCTCAGTCCTCAGGATTGAATATTGAGGGGCCAAGACCTCGAAATCTCACATGTTCTGAGGTTCCAGGCGGGCTTCCCTCGGTTCCCCGGCGTCTTCCCGCATGACTTGTTCGGAGCCGCAAGCGTTCGACAACGTCGGGCGACGACATCTATACATATCCACTGCTCCCTGGCGAGGCCCATCCTGAACCCAGCAGCTGTGTATACGCTGCGCCCTCCTGGCGTGGCCAGGAGGGCGTATGCACAACTCCTGGGTTCAGGATGGGCCTGGCCAGGGAGCAGTGGATATGTATAGATTTTCTCGCCCGACAACGGGCCAGAATGGCCCCGAGACGCCTCTCACCTGCAGCCCCAGAACGGTGGCGGGATGGGCCGAAGGCCAGCAGACAGCACTGGATGCGTACGCCATGCTGCCCCACGCTCCGGGGCGCGAGGCCCTGACGGGCCGATCCAGCCCAGGAGAGCACCGCAAAAAGACAGAGTGGAACGCCCCACTCGTCAATCAATATGGTATGGTTGTGTTTGTGTGTACTTTCACGATGAATGCGGCTACGTCCGGCACTCGTTGAGGGCTGCTGATTTCGCACAGCTCTGGCCAGGATGAACATCACCGCAGGTTGGACCTCACTGACGCGTCGAGGCAAAAAAGTGCACCTTTTGAACGTCCCATCTCAAGCTACGCAATCACGTGTGAACCCTACCGCGGCAAGTCAAATTCCTGAAACGCTGGAAAAGGCTTGGAATTCTGAGTATTTCTGCAGCTAAGCGAACCCCAGTGGGTGTATCTGATACCCAAGCGACGATTGAATCCACAGGGGTAGTGCTCGTAATCGGTCGCTGACAGGGGCTACAGGGGCTTTCATATGTCATTGTATAAAGTCTAGACATAATTACGTTGCAGCCCAGAGTACATAGCATGACATCTGTGAGTGCAGAGCTTATCCAGAAATGTTATTCCGGAGACATCATGATTTTGATGTTGTTCCGCCGTCATCACGGCTCAACATGAAAGGGATCCCAGACTCAACCGTTGATAGGGTTATGAGCCTATGCGACTGATCCTCTCACCACATCTCTTTCGGACGAACAGAGCTATTGAGCTATAGATCTCGGACGCGGACTTCATCAAGAAATGGATGATCGGACTGGCAACGGAGACGAGTCTCGGCGAACCTCGAGACTTCGACTGCCAAGACGAACAGCCCTAAGATTTCAAATGCAAGTTCACGAACTACCTTTCCAGCCTCCCAGGGGAACGCTAGGTCACGACTGGAGTCAGTAGGAAACGCCTCGGATAGATGCTCAACGAATGCGCTGAGTCCACGCCGCAAGATCATGTCTGGAGGTATGGGCCGACTGTTGTAGGCGATGTGCAACAGACGAACCCTCAATCTCATCAAGACGAACACGGCAGCAAACGACTCCTGGAAGCAGCGATGGACAGCAGGCCAGCACCTGGCGAGATGCTCAGAACGTGGTATGCTCGGTGACTGGAGTTGGTGCGTCAAACGGATGAATTTCGAGCTCGACCAGTGGACGACGACATCAAGATAGCAGCTGTGAAGAGAAGTTCCCCTGTCGAGCTTAACAGCCACATCCTGTTGAACGCAGCGCAGATCGGCAATCGTTCCAGCGTGCTGCACAGTATCGTGGCGACCTGAAACCTGCCTCACAAGAACTGAAAGAATATGGCCCCCATCGCGAAAGGATAGCACAACGGTACAGATCGGGACCATCGACAAAGGAAGCGAAGCGGAACACGGGCGACAAGAATAACGGCAAGAACTACAAAGGCTACTTTTGCAAAAGCTGAAAGAACCAGGGCTATGGTGGCAAGAGCTACGATAATCAGCGCGACAAGAACTACGGTGGCAAGACCTACTAGAGTCACAACAGCAAGGTGTGCCAAAGCTATGGTGGCAAGAGCCAAGGTGGCAAGGGCAGTCAGAGTGGCAAGTTCGGCGGAGGCAAGAGCGACAGTGCCAAGGACCCTAGCGGAAGCAAGACCGACTCCGAGGGGGACAAGAGCCTTGGATTCAGGGGGGCGTTTCAGGGTTGCCGTGAAGGAAGTTGGCACTGGAGGGGGAGGAGGAGGAGGAGGAGGAGGAGGAGGAGGAGGAGGAGAAAGAGGAGGAGGAGGAGGATGAACTCCAACGTAAGTCTCAATGCCAGAACCGCATGGACGTTGGAGCTCTTTCTCAGCCTCAATTGTCTCAGGCAGCGTTGCAGATGGTGCAGTCACAGCAGGGAGGTACCTCGACGGTCACGCCGTCATCGGCGCCGTCCTTGTCTGGAGCATCGATGCCATCGTCATCGGCAACGGCATTGAGGACCATTGCGGGACTTACGGCAGAGAGGGAGCTGAACTACGACATGAGTGCACCGATGGATGGAGAAGACTGGCCGTGCCCGTGGGGACCCTAACGAATGGATCTACGAACCCTGGGAAGCGGACGATACCTGGTAGCAGCAAGTTCCCGCTACGATTCCCGAGGAGATTGGCGACACCGAAGGGCTGTGGGTGTGCAAGATCGGTGACAGCAATCGACCCGTGTGTATTCGACCAGTACCCCGTCCGCTGGAAGGCGTGCGATCTGGAACTGACATGGGTGCTGGACATGCGTCGGCTGCGAGCGCGATCGCCCACTCCAGGATGCCAGCTCAGCACGTCATCGATAGCCACAACTTAACGTAGTGTCCATCGGCAACTTGGTGTGATATATGCATCGCATCTCAGGGCCGATCCGACGCTCACGCGGTTGCTGCTCGAGAAGACCCAGAGAAGCTCGGCCCACATATCCAAGGGGACTACATTTACCTGCCGGCTACTGGGAATTTCTGCGACGAGTCTCAGAGGAGGGCTACGCTGTTCACGATGGTGAACCCTGGCAGGAGGAGCAATGGCGGTGCTCAGAAAGAGACGGGAGGCAACGTTGCGACAAAATCTCACGTTACTTGAGGGCCTCATGCTCCAATCGTGACGATCAAGATTGACAACGAGACGGGTCTGATGGGTATGGTGGACTATCAAGCTCAGAAGCGAAAGCAGACCCAATCGACGGAGCAAACCATTACAAGTGCTGAGCGCGAACACGTTGGTGCGGTTGAGCGTTTCCATCGACATCTTCAAGGTCAGCTCCGTGTCCGGCGGTCAATTGTTTGAGCTTGCGCTGCTCACGGTACCATGCCTGGTGATGTGTTTTTGTCCATGGATGGTTAGCCACGCGGCTTGGATCATCCATCGGCATCAGGTGCGCGAGTGTGCCAAGGCGACTGCCGACCAATTTCTGAGATGACAAGCGTGCACATCCAAGCTTGTGCAGCTCGGTGAGCTCATGATGATCAGAGTTCCCAACGCGCCTGAGGGTGTGCGCAAGAAGCTGAACGCGCAATGGATCGAGGTCACATGGGTCGGACGCATATATGGAAAGGAGCGAAACCCACGTCGTGCTGACTCAGCACGGCATGGAGACGGGCACGACGGAGCGACGGCTACCAGACGAAGCGAAATGCGACAGGGCGCTCTACGGGAAGCTTCCGGGCAACATCGGGGAGAACAGCCTGAGTTAGGCGGCTCTCTTGCGCACCCTGCCCATGGAGATGCAGAGTCGAGTGGCGGCGCAGGCGCCTGGCGACCAGGAGGTGATCGGCACACCTAGGGCCAGCGACCAGTTGATGGAGGCGGAGGTGCAACCTCAAGTGGCGACAGAAGGTACGGCGGAGGAAGCTCCAGCATCAGCGATGGATCTGGAAGGCGGAACCGAGAAAAAACTTGGTGATGCCCTACGGGCGCGCAAAGCTTGCGGAGGCCGACCGAGGTTCAGTACACACGGAGGCGACTAGGATTCACGCAGACGATCTCGGCCACGCAAGCTGGGGCTGAGGTCACGGGCTCACGAAGTAGATGCGCTATGGGAAAGGCTCCGAGGCCAGCATCCAGGCCTCGAAGCCCGTTGAGATCAAGACATTCGTTGGCAACGGCTACGTCAAGGACTGGAACGTGAAGGAGGCTCGCGCTACAAGTGCGAAGATATGTTTTGGCACTTGGGTGGACCCCCGCACAAGAAACTGGCACGCTAATGTGTCAGGGAGTGCGCCACAGCAAAGTATCCAACGGTGTTCGACGCTGCGAGCGAGGAGGCCACTGCCTCCATGGTGGACCTGATCGCGGTCAAGAGGGGATATCATCAGATGGGCTTTGATGCAGTGCCAGCGATCACCCAGACACCAGTGGAGGCAATCCAAGTTACCTGGCCATCACCCTAGTACCAGAGGGTTTGTTACGGCGAGACAATGTGGTAACGCCTGGGGATTTACGGCGGGAGATCGGGGCTCGGAACTGACAGGATAATGTTTAGCGTGATATAGTCCAAGGGTTGCAGGTTCGAGTTTGCCCAGGACTTAAGTACCCCATCGCTGTGTTCACAGCAAGCTGTTGGACACGACGATCGACCTGCACGTGGACGACGGTATGACGACTGGTCCCAGCAGAGCCCTATCACAACTCAAGAGTTACATCGACGGCAAGCTAGACATTTCATGGACACAGGAGCTGTGGCAAGACACTGAGACGAAGCGCCTTGGCGTGACAGGGAAGAGGACATAACGAGGGACTGCGTGTCCATGCCAAGACCCAGTACATCGACACGAGTTTGACCGATATGCGAATGGAGGGGTGCAGTCCAGCTACCTCGCCAAAGCTCGACAAGACAACAATGGAGGGCGACGATCATGAGCTGAGCGCGGCGGACGCTATTCTATGTAGGACGGTGGTTTGCTGGCTGATATACTTGGCAAGGAAGCAACGAGTTCTCCTGGCGACGATGGTTCTGCCAAATGTTGCAGAATCCAGACAACAAGTCCAAGTGATAATCCATCAAGCTGATACGCTACCTGAAGTGTACCGAGAACCACGCGACCATCTACCCAGCCCATGAGGCCCCGAGCAAGATCGACGCCTGCTGTGACGGCGACTGGGGCAGCGACGAGCTGGGCAGGAAGAGCGGGGATCAGCTATCATGATAGCAAGGTGCCGAATGCATTGCCACAGCCGAGGTGGAGATCGGCTCGCACTCTCATCAGGCGAACCGGAGATCATGAGCAGCAGCGAGATCATACAGGAGGCGCTTGGCATTCAGCACCTGGTGGAGTTGGTTGGCAGGGGCAAGCTACCAGCATTCTGCTATACGGACGCTTCGGCGTCAAAGGCGCTTATGCACCATGGCGAATGTGGTCGCATGAAGCATCTGCACATACGACATATGCGGTTGCAGGCAGAGTGTTTGAGAGGCGGCTCTATCTCCAAGAGGATCCCAGGAGAGGATAACATAGCTGACATGTTGACGAAGGTACCGAGCTCGACTGAGGTCCAGATGCTCATCGAGAAGCTGGATCTATTTCCAGTCGATATCCTGATGGATCCTGAAGCGGGGGTAATTACGTACCACGGTTAATGCTGCGGTTGGCAAAGCTCAGATTGCAGCTTTGATGTCACAACCAGCTCGGGAAGCTACAACGGAGATTCGACGAGCGAGTCCAGTGGAGTCTTTCCCTTGTCGGTGTCGGCCGTGGTGCTATAGATGTTTGTAATGATTGCTTCAGTCTGCCACTTGTGTTGCAGGGGACATCCTGCGACGACGACGACGACGACGACGGCTTTGACGGACCGCACCACGCCGTTGCTCACAATGACTTCTGTGGGTACTCAGACGGTGCCAGATCAGCCTCACGAGTGTGATAGCCCGGGTCTTTCTCTGCCCGTCTGGCAGATAATATCATCAGCGCTGGCGCAGTCATGTGAGACAGGACACCCGAATGTTGGAGCCCTGCAAGATTTGCTTCTGACACCTCGTTCCTTCGAGGATGCTTTATTCTTCTTTAAAATGGTTCGGCGCGAACTGTGCGCCCGATGTCCCTCTGCAGGTGCAAACATTCAATGCAAACGAGTGTCAATCCGAGAGTTCTGGCGGATGATTTCCGCTAGGTTGTGAAGCAATTCCTGATGCCGTGCTTCTAAATTTGCATGCCCTCTAGCTGAGGGGGCGTGCCAATAATTATAGCCTAGGCAGTTTATGTGTTGCAGCTCAGAGCACATACCATGACCTGTGTGAGTGTAGAGCTGATGGTAATGAGTTGTTTCGACTACGCTCTGAATCGGATTTCGTTCCGCAGTCATCCTGGCTCGAAACATGTAAGGGTACTCACATCCAGAGATTCATAGATCATGGAAGTTACGCCACACCTCCTCCCTGCCAGTGCCGGCGATGCCCTGCCCGTAGCGCCCCGCGCTCGGAGCAGCGGGCCTCATCAGGTGTCGAGGCGGGGCTCCCCCGACCTCTCAGAGACGCCCTGTCGCCGTGAGAGAGTCGCGCGCCAGGCACGTCTTCTGCGCCTCCCGGGGCCGAGGGGGGGAAGGGGGGGGCCCACCCTCGGGGCCCCGGGGGGCCGAAGAGCAGCGAGCCAGCGGCGAGAAGTCGGTCCTGGAGGGCTCTCTGGGGGGCCCACGTCCTGGGAGGCCAGATGCCTGGAGCCCTGGAGGAGCCACGGCGGCAAGCCTTTCGGAGCGAGGGCACTCAGGGACTTTCGAGGCCCGCTTCGAGCCTCGAGCCTCGAAGACAAAGCCTTGCCCACGGCCCGGGCTCCCCGCGGATGCTCGGGCTGAGGAGCCCGCAAGACCACGAGGGGAAGATGCCAAAGAAACATGGCGCCCGAGGTCTCTGCGGGCCTGGGCCCCTCTCCTGGAGGCCCGCCCCGGCAGGTGTCTCGAGCTGCGTGGGGCTGCGGCGGCGGCAACCCCCGGGAAGCGCCCCGATGGCGAAACCGGAAGGAGGAGGGCGACGGCCACGACTTCGCCGGGGCGCGCCGCACCTTGCACGCCGCCGTAGACCACGTGGCCAGACACGAGCTGGGGCTGCTGGTGGATGTGCGTCCTCCCCCGGCGTTCGTGCTGTTGCAGGAAGAGGAAAGCACGATCCGCACTAGAGGGAGGGAGAGAGGAGGAGGAGAGAGGAGGAGGAAGAGGAGGAAGAGGAGGAGGATGAGGATGATGATGAGGAGGAGGAGGAGGAGAAGGGGGGGAGGGGGAGGAAGGGGAGGAGGAGGAGGAGGAGAAGGAGGAGGAGGAGGAGGAGGAGGGGGAGGAGGAGCAGTTATCAAATTCTTCAAGACCGGTTGCTCGGGCTTGGGCCATAAAAACACTGATTTGGCCCTGTCGTCGTTCCGCCGAGTGATGCTTCCATGCTGCTGCGCGCTCGACCTGCTGTGAAGTCGATTGCTGCGAGGCGCGAAGGCAGGCGGCGCACATCAGGCTGCATGGACTGTCGTGAGGCCAGCGCGGGGGCGTGGCCTCACCTCAGACGTGTCCCACACGACGCTGCCATCGAGACGAGCCTGGGCCTCCCGCCCAGATGAGCGTGAACACAACAAATCACCTGCAACAGAGCGAAGCACAGCAAAAACCACGAACGACACAGATGTGAGGCAAAACGCCACGAACAAGACAAAACAATCACGCAATCACCACGAGCAAAACAAAACAGCGGCGCCTGGACGCCAGCGGACGACGAGGGGGGGCGGCGCCCAAGCGGCACCGGCAGCCCCCCGCCCTCCGGCAGCGGGCGGCCGAGCGACCAGCGGCGGCGGCGGCGATGCGGCGACGAGGGCCCCGCCCGTCGGATCGGCCGCCCCCAGCTGCTCGGACGGTTGAGGTGTATCCTTCTGTTGCTCCCATCGTACACGTCGTTCATTTCTAATCGTGCTCATTTCTAATTGTGCTCGTTTCTGATTGTTCCTGCCTCCCTGGTGGCCAGGAAGAGGCCCAGGACAGAACAATTAGAGATGAAAGGATCCTGGCCCCCCCCAAAAGCAAAGAACTATCGAATAATTAGAAATGAACAATGTGTACTTCAAGACCACGTCCAAGAAACAATTTCGAGCACCCTGAAAAGTGTCGAAAGAGTGTCGGAAGAATGTCGAAACAGTGTCGGGCGAGCGTCTCCCAGGGCCCGACACGCTAGAATCCTTTTCGAATTTCTGCACTTTTCTGGTGCTCGAAATTCTTTCTGGTGGTCAAGGCCAAAGTAGAATGGAACATCATAAGTATATCCACCATCCCACGACAGTTGAGTGAAGCTCCAAACGAGATCAGTCGCACGAGCAGGCGCTGGACACTTTTGCGACATGTTGCTGGTGTTGCCATTTGTGTCGCAAGCCGTCCAGCGCAGCTGGTCGCTCGTGCGGACTGAAATGCCAATCCACTGGATAGAGAAGCAGTCGAGACTACCGTCCACAGAGCGATCCAGAATATCAACCCGCTGGAGCCAGAAGAGACAACCCTTCCGTTGAGCAATCTGAAATACCAACCCAGTGGAGAGAGAATCCGTATTTACAACTGCCCAATTAGCGGTCTGAGATATCAATGCGTTGGGAATCAGTAGAGGCAACCATCCATTGAGCGAACTGAGATATCAAAAGCCCTTGCCACGACCACGACTCTTACCATCGATCCACTCTTCCGTTGCATTCTCCCTCCCCCCTCTCCTAATTACTCCACGCCCCCCTGTCTTCCTTCTCCTACGTGTCATACCTTCCTCCGCCTCATCGTCCCTCTTTCGCCTCCGCCCTCCCCCACTCTCCCCCCCTATCCGCCTCCGCCTCCGGCTGCTTCTCGTCCTCCTCCTCCTCCTCCTGCTCCTGCTCCTGCTCCTGCTCCTCCTCCTCCTCCTCCTCCTCCTCCTCCCTCCGCCCTCTGTCTCCTCATCATCCCTCTCCCGACTCCTCCCAAGCTCTGGTGACGCCTCTGCTTACTCCCCATCGTCTTCCTCTTTCTCCTCATCCCTCTGCGTTCCCACCCTCAAGCTCCGCCTCAAACTTCACCTCCGCTTCCCTCAGCCTACACCTCCGACTCCACCTCCGCTTCATCCGTTTGCCCCCACTGGTTCCGCTTCTCTCGCACCCCTCTCCTCGACTTCCGTACTCCAGCCTCTCCTCCTCGTGCTGCTATTCCCCCTCCAAGTCCTCCCTCTCCCCCTCATCCTCACTGCTAATGCTCCTCCTGCTCAACCGCCCCCCCATCGACATCCGACGTCGTGGGCCAAGTGCACGACCACACCGCCACCCTCGACCTCTGGGCAACCACGTGCGAACCCTACCCCAGCTGGCCAGTTCTCTGAGACGCCGGCTGGAACTCAGAACACGCGAAGGTTCCTTTCAGCCAGGTGAGCCCCCGGCGGCGAGGCCCGACACCCCCAGCGTCGGCTGGGTCCGCAGGGGGCCGGGCTCGCAGTCGCTCGCTGACAGGGGCTGCGCACGGGGCCGCCTTGTGGCAGCCATCCGCGCCGCGCCTGCTCCCTGCCGGTGCCAGCGATGCCCAGCACGCGGCGCCCCGCGCTCGGGGCAGCGAGCCCCCTCTCTCGGGCCGCGAGTGGTCGCGGAGCCCCGCCTCCGCGGTGGCCGAGCCCTCCCTGTGGCCCCCCCTCCCCTTGGGCCGTGGGCCTCCTCGGGGCCCCCACCCTCCAGAGCACGAGAAGTCACGAACGGCACGAGCAGGCACGAAAAGGGCACGACAAAGGCACGACAAAGTACGAACAAGCACGAACAAGGCACGAAAAGGGAGGATGCGACACCGGGGCGTCCAAGCCGCCCTCCTCAGGGCTCGTCCCAGCATGCCCCGTGGGTCTCCTCAGCACGCTTGGGAGGGGCTCAAAGTATAGGCCAAGTCGTCTGGTCGGCCGAGGAACTCGGTGTTTTAGGCGCCCCGGCTTCCCAGCCTGTGGGGAGCTGGGACGTCTATACACCGAATTCCTTCTCCGAGCTTCTTGGCTCCTTGGCCGACCACGCGACGCAGTGCATCCTTCGAGCCCCTCCGACACTGCCCCTGCCCAAGACCCCCCCTCTCCAGGATTCGCCCACCTCGACTCTCTGGGGGGCGCGCCCCGGCCCCTCGAATGGGCGAAGCTCCGGCCGTGGCCCGACGGGCCTCCCGCCTGCAGCGGGAGGCCCGCAGAGAGCGAAGCGCGCCGCCGGCGGCCCTCCCCCCCCCCCCCCGGGGGCTGTCCCGCCGGCGTGCTGGTGGAAGTGCTGGTGCACCTGGGAGGGCGGAGCGCGCGCAGAGCAGGGGCGACCGTGCCCGTCCGCGGGCGGCTCCTCTGCCGCCGCTGGCACGCGCGTCGGAGGCCCGATCGCCAGAAGCCGCAGGGAGCAGCGCGCAGCTCGTCGAGGCAGGGCCCCTGCGCCCTGGCTTATGTTTGCAACGAGCAGCGCATGTGTTGTCAGGCACATTTCCTGAGCGGGTGCCGATGCCACGGCACGCGCGGGCAGACCGTCCCCGTCCCCGTCCCCGTCCGGTCCCGCTGGGCGTGCGGTGACGAGGCAGAGGCAGCCCCGGCCGGGACGCCCAAGGAGGCTCTGCGCCCCCGTCTCGCGCCCTTGCTGCGCCCGTGTCCAGAGCTGTTCAGCACGCGGATCCCAGAGGGGCACCGACGAGAAAAGGGGTCTCACGCGAGATGGCACGGCGACCTTACGCCGCGGCTTACGCGGGGGGGGGCCAACGTTGCACACCGCGTGGGGAAGATGGGCGCTTAGGTACGCGCGAAGTTGCGTGGCAAATTTATGCACGAATGTCGGCGCCGTCGATCTCGTTCTCTTCCGTCGATCAGATGTCTCGATCACTTCCTGGGGGGGGGCAAGGGGGCCGAAGACATCGAAACATCTTCGCCTCGACTTCCCCGGGATTTTTGAAGTCTGGGCGTCCACCCGCAAGACCGATCCCTGGACATGTCCAAGAATGCGCTCGGGCCAGAAATATGGGGCGGATCCAGCCGTGGCGACGAGGATCCCTCGCACTCGCTCGTTCAACCACTCATTCTTAAACCATGCGCCGTCTGGCGCGTGGGCAGAAACTCAGGCTCGGGCAGTCACAAAGATTTACGAGTTGAGCGGTGCGCCAATTACACATCTGTTTGTTGCCTGCGCGGCACCGAGCGGCCCCCGTACACCCTCAGTGGTGGGCGAGCCCACCGAGGGGCTACAAACAATATATATTGCAACATACGCCTTCTACACACAGGACAGCAATCCTAGCACCGAGTGCACGACCCGAAGAAATCACTCCGAGCCTGACTACTACTCGGGATTACTTACAGCCGCCCGCGAGCACGCGGCTTCCATGATCCTTACCGTCTTGGACATCACGCTGAGCTCACGAACTCTAACCTGGCCGCCACCAATGTAAGACCTGCAACGCCGGCAAAGAATTATTCACTGCGTGGAGCTCCCCATATGTGCATCTACTCGCATGGACCTGTCCGCCGTGAATGTCTAGGCGCAAGAGCTTTCGAATATTAACGGGCTTCAGATGTGACGGTCTGGACATCAATCTAACTGCGAATGAATTGGAGTGTGAATGAGCCTCAGTAGTACGAGCGCGTCTCTGTGCATGAGCCTGGGGCCTCCTGGGGCCTCCTGAAACCTACTGGGGCTTCCTGGGGTCTCCAGGAGCCTCTTGGGACCTCCTGGGACCTCCTAGGAAGGTTTCGTGCCCCAGGGGAGGCGCAATCTATAGCAACAGACGTACATAAAACATTGCGGATTAGAGCCACAGGAGAAGGGCAATCTATAGGAACACGCGTAAAACACCAAGGACTCGTGCCCCAGGAGAGGCCCAATACATAGGAACATGAGTAAAACATTTAGGATTGTGTACACAGGAGAAGGACCATCTATAGAAACATACGTAGAACATCAAAGAATCGTGCTCCAGGTGAGGCCCAATCGATAGGAGCATACGTAAAACACATGGGATTGGAGCCACTCCTGTTGCCTTCTGAGGCCTCCTGCTCCTGGGGCCTCTCGGGGCCTCCTGTTGCCTTCCGAGGCCTCCTGGCGCTTCCTGTTGTCTCCTGGGGTCTCCTGTGGTTTCCTGAGGCCTTCTGGAGCTTCCTGGGGCCTCCTGGAGCCTCTTGGGACATCCTGTGGCCTCTTGAGTCTTTCTGTGGCCTCCTGATGCCTCCTGGGACCTCATGTGGTCTCCTGGAGCCTCCTGGAGCCTGTTGGAGCCTCCTGTGGCATCCTGAGAAGAATCTGCGCCCACGAGCCTGGCCACCAAAACTAGCAAACCGATCGAGACATCCTCAAAATCTGGCCCACCTGGGGGGTGAAAATGAGCGCCTCGCTCGAGACATCCTCCAAATCTGCTCCGAAAGCGAAGGATGTTGGGCACAGAAACAGGCAAACCGCCTGAGACATCCCCACAAAATGGCCGCGAACGAGCCCGTGCAACCACCCCTGGCGGCTCCCCTTAGGGGTGCTGAAATGAGCGCCTCGCTCGAGACATCCTCCAAATCTGCTCCGAAAGCGAAGGATGTTGGGCACAGAAACAGGCAAACCGCCTGAGACATCCCCACAAAATGGCCGCGAACGAGCCCGTGCAACCACCCCTGGCGGCTCCCCTTAGGGGTGCTGAAATGAGCGCCTCGCTCGAGACATCCTCCAAATCTGCTCCGAAAGCGAAGGATGTTGGGCACAGAAACAGGCAAACCGCCTGAGACATCCCCACAAAATGGCCGCGAACGAGCCCGTGCAACCACCCCTGGCGGCTCCCCTTAGGGGTGCTGAAATGAGCGCCTCGCTCGAGACATCCTCCAAATCTGCTCCGAAAGCGAAGGATGTTGGGCACAGAAACAGGCAAACCGCCTGAGACATCCCCACAACATGGCCGCGAACGAGCCCGTGCAACCACCCCTGGCGGCTCCCCTTAGGGGTGCTGAGTATGAGTAAGTCTGTCTATGAGTAAGTCTGTGTATGTGTACGTCTGGGTATGACTAATACTGTGTATGACTAAGTCTGTGTATGAGTAAGTCTGTATATGAGTATGTCTGGGTGTGAGTAAGTCTGAGTATGAGTAGGTCTGAGTATGAGTAAGTCTGAGTATGAGTAAGTCTGTGTATGAGCAAGTCTGAGTATGTCCGACAGGAGGGGAGGAGAAAAGAGGAGGAGGAGGAGGAGTAGGAGGCGTCCAAGTAATAATTATTCACTGCGTGGAGCTCCCCATATGTGCATCTACTCGCATTGACCTGTCCGCCGTGAATGTCTAGGCGCAAGAACTTTCGAATATTAACGTGCTTCAGTTGTGACGGTCTGGACATCAATCTAACTGCGAATGAATTGGAATGTGAATGAGCCTCAGTAGTACGAGCGCGTCTCTGTGCATGAGCCTGGGGCCTCCTGGGGCCTCCTGAAACCTACTGGGGCTTCCTGGGGTCTCCAGGAGCCTCTTGGGACCTCCTGGGACCTCCTAGGAAGGTTTCGTGCCCCAGGGGAGGCGCAATCTATAGCAACAGACGTACATAAAACATTGCGGATTAGAGCCACAGGAGAAGGGCAATCTATAGGAACACGCGTAAAACACCAAGGACTCGTGCCCCAGGAGAGGCCCAATACATAGGAACATGAGTAAAACATTTAGGATTGTGTACACAGGAGAAGGACCATCTATAGAAACATACGTAGAACATCAAAGAATCGTGCTCCAGGTGAGGCCCAATCGATAGGAGCATACGTAAAACACATGGGATTGGAGCCACTCCTGTTGCCTTCTGAGGCCTCCTGCTCCTGGGGCCTCTCGGGGCCTCCTGTTGCCTTCCGAGGCCTCCTGGCGCTTCCTGTTGTCTCCTGGGGTCTCCTGTGGTTTCCTGAGGCCTTCTGGAGCTTCCTGGGGCCTCCTGGAGCCTCTTGGGACATCCTGTGGCCTCTTGAGTCTTTCTGTGGCCTCCTGATGCCTCCTGGGACCTCATGTGGTCTCCTGGAGCCTCCTGGAGCCTGTTGGAGCCTCCTGTGGCATCCTGAGAAGAATCTGCGCCCACGAGCCTGGCCACCAAAACTAGCAAACCGATCGAGACATCCTCAAAATCTGGCCCACCTGGGGGGTGAAAATGAGCGCCTCGCTCGAGACATCCTCCAAATCTGCTCCGAAAGCGAAGGATGTTGGGCACAGAAACAAGCAAACCGCCTGAGACATCCCCACAAAATGGCCGCGAACGAGCCCGTGCAACCACCCCTGGCGGCTCCCCTTAGGGGTGCTGAAATGAGCGCCTCGCTCGAGACATCCTCCAAATCTGCTCCGAAAGCGAAGGATGTTGGGCACAGAAACAGGCAAACCGCCTGAGACATCCCCACAAAATGGCCGCGAACGAGCCCGTGCAACCACCCCTGGCGGCTCCCCTTAGGGGTGCTGAAATGAGCGCCTCGCTCGAGACATCCTCCAAATCTGCTCCGAAAGCGAAGGATGTTGGGCACAGAAACAGGCAAACCGCCTGAGACATCCCCACAAAATGGCCGCGAACGAGCCCGTGCAACCACCCCTGGCGGCTCCCCTTAGGGGTGCTGAAATGAGCGCCTCGCTCGAGACATCCTCCAAATCTGCTCCGAAAGCGAAGGATGTTGGGCACAGAAACAGGCAAACCGCCTGAGACATCCCCACAAAATGGCCGCGAACGAGCCCGTGCAACCACCCCTGGCGGCTCCCCTTAGGGGTGCTGAGTATGAGTAAGTCTGTGTATGTGTACGTCTGGGTATGACTAATACTGTGTATGAGTAAGTCTGTGTATGAGTAAGTCTGTATATGAGTATGTCTGAGTGTGAGTAAGTCTGAGTATGAGTAGGTCTGAGTATGAGTAAGTCTGAGTATGAGTAAGTCTGTGTATGAGCAAGTCTGAGTATGTCCGACAGG
Organism: Prorocentrum cordatum; assembly: GCA_963575745.1. Lineage (NCBI taxonomy): Eukaryota > Dinophyceae > Prorocentrales > Prorocentraceae > Prorocentrum > Prorocentrum cordatum. Next base: position 1,026,374 of record CAUYUJ010014382.1, on the reverse strand, counting down.
AGGGGAGGAGAAAAGAGGAGGAGGAAGGAGGAGGAGGAGGAGTAGGAGGCGTCCAAGTAATAACAAGAACCCCATCTTAGGATATGGGGAACAAGAACCCCATCTTAGGATATGGGGAAAAACGACACGCGAACCGCTGGCTTCGAGACATATAGCACCTTGCGCCACAACGCCTCGAGGACCGGATCACCGCATCCTCCGATCCCGATGACGACACCCACGCGGCATGCGTTTGCGGGCCCCTTGTCGCGAGACCGAGAACGCCGACAACAAAACAAGCGCTTCCGAACCTTGCCAGCCCGCGACCACCGATGCACAAGGCCTCTCTTCAGTTTACGACCTGAAATTGGCACGGACTCTCCCTGGACATGTGGACCCGACCCGTGTCCACCGTCGGCGAGATGGGCGTACACTTCGCAGCCAGGAAACCTGCAACCTTAGCCACAGAGAGAGAGAAGCTTCGAGCTTCTACAACTCAGACAGGGACGGCCCTGGGTGGATAAACGGTCCAGCCTTAGCAGGCACGTCCACGGAGAGGTTCCCTTCCAGAAGGTATGCGTCCCCGCTATCTTCGACCCCTCCGAGGCTCTGGTGGACCTTTACCTTGTGCGTAGTGGACCTGGACCAACAAAACTCAGCCACCCCAAAGTAAGTCCTCTTGGCAGAACACTACTCCGATCATGGGAGTTGACGGACGCCCGCGCAGTTCTGGCGACCCAAGAACGGATGACACGGCCCAATAAACCGCATATGGTCACTAGAAGACCAATGGAATTCTACGGCGGCTCCGAGACCCACTCAATGCGAGCGCCACCAAATTTCGGAGGACGAAGCAGCTTATTCGCAGGATACATGAAACGCGCCGAGACAAGCAAAAGCGTCGTCCGCCTCTTTGGACGCCCGAAATGGGTACGGAAAAATGGGTACACTGCCCAACAACAAATGCTGTCCCAGACCGACAACGGCCGCTGTTGGGCAGGCGGCTTCTTGTCTTCAAGGAACAGCGTCCGCGGCGGCGCAGACAGCGAGCCCTGGTCAGAATGAACGGGAACTGCTGCTGGGCACTGTACCCATTCTTTCCGTACCCATCGCGTTCGTGCAGAGCTTTGGGCCCTGCCCCGCTTCCTGGCACCACCTCGCGCAGCCCGGCAGCTTAGGCAGCCTAGGCAACTTAGGTTCGGCCAGTTAGGCTCGCGCGGGGCCCGCCCGGCCTGTGACGCTGCTGGCGCGCTCGCCTGCGGCCGCGACGAAAAAAGTTCGTGCAGAGCCTCCTCCGCGCAGGCAGAGGGCGCGAGACGTCGGCCAGCAGGCGGCCCAAGTCGGCAACTCGCAAATGCGTGTCAGTGTAGATGCCAGCAGGGAACAGGTAAAAGCAAAGCAGCCAGTCTTCCAAGCCTGCGAAGCTCAAAACCGATCGCCCCGTGACCGACGGGCCGTCGCAGCTTGCTGGCCTCTGGCCCAAAAACAACCACCTTTTCTGGTCTTCCTCCCGCCAGCAATGACTCTGATCCTCGACCGGCTCGCGCAAGACTTCATAGGCTTGACCTTCCTCGCTTTCGCCTGCGCGACTTGCCGGCAGCGCCGTCGACGCCCAAGTTGCCGGCGCCCAAGGCCCTGGGCCCAGCTATGCCTCCGAAGCGCTGGCCAAGCTGTCTGCCCAAGGACCTAGAGGGGCATCCCAGATCTCTTCACGAAACCAGGCGGGACAATGGCACCCGCCCATTCCGCGAGCACCTCGCACAGACCCTCGGCGGCAGGAGAAAGGCGGGCGACGATGTAATCTGCAGATCCAGTTGCCGACGAGCCCGAGCCACCGATGCGCAACTTAAAACGAACATGTGCAGGCGCGGAGAAACGATCCAGAGCACCGACCGAGTAGACTCGAATCAGCACAGCGGCAAAGCTGCGCCGCGCCGCGACGCCCGTGGCCGCCCAGAAAAGACAGCTCACAAGGGCCAGAGCGCCTGAACCATCTGCCCTGCAGATGCACGCGCGCCGCGACTCTGGCCAAAGCCAGGGGGAGCTTAAAAGCTCTACGACGGCGCAACGACTTCTCGATAGCAATGGCCGCGTGATGTGTGCATGCGTCAGAAGGGGTTGTGGCAGGTCCACCCAGACCGGTCGCGCTGGACTCGGCTCGAGAACCCTGTCTTCACGCCGCGCTCTGGGCCCCCTCGAAGGGGCCTGCCACAAGGCGCCCCCTCGCTTGCCCGCGTCGCCACTGTTGGCAGCAAGGGGCGACTGGCGCGGACGTTGGCCTCGCGCGCAGAGCTGGATTGGCCGATGAGTCCGAATTCCGCCGCGGCCCTAGGAATGAGCGCGGGCAGCGCAGCGCAATCGCGCATGGCTGCGCCAGCGAGGGGGGCGGCTCCATCAAAGCACAGGAGCCATCGGGCCTTCTAAACTGCGATCGCTCATCGTGCTCAAGTAACCCGCGTAGGGCCACCGGACGCGACCGAAGCATTTTCCTTGGACCCATTGGAGAAAGCCCGCGGCTCAGAAATAGGAGCAACAGGGGGCCCATCTGAAAGAACCATCGCGAGCGCGCCAGGACTGACAGCGACCGCCCCCACACAGAGAAGCGAACTCAAGGCTCTTGATCTGCAAGAGGGACAACGGACTTCTTTCTCCAAGGACAGGGTGGCGGTGGGCGCCCACTCGGCGGCGCCCTCGGCCACCGCGCGCGCTCTCCTGGCGCCTCTATCAGCCCGATGCATGATCCGCTCCTTGAAAGCTTTAGCATCTTCCTTTCGCATCTTCCATCCTCGCCTGAGCCTCCGCGACGCCACTGGCAGCCTTGAGCCCCTCGCGTAGGCGCGCGGCGTCGGGGCGGACGGGTGGGCGGGCGGGCGGGCGGCCAGGCGCGGGGGGGGGGCGGGGCGCAGCGCGACGCCCATGGGCCCGATGCCTCCTCGCACGTCGGGGGCTCGAGGATGAAGGCCGCGAACTGCTCGAGAGAATCCAGCGGGGCTCTGGGGCGGAGACCATCCGGGGCGGCAGCTGCTGGAGCGCGCGCAAAAACCGCCCCGCGCCCTGCTGACCCGCGGCCCCCCCGGAGTTCAACGAAGTCCCCGCAGAGGCCCTCGGGCCACTTCAGGCGAACAAGTCCGAGCACGCGGCGGCGGGCGAGGGCGGAATGATCGGCTTCCAAATCAAAATGCGGGACTTGCCCCGGGGGCCGCGGCGCGGAAGACAAACCCCCGTCGCCGCCGCCGCTTCTTCTGCAAGAAGAATGATACCTGCGCCAGCCTATGCGTTGAGCGACAAACGTGCTCTCCCGTCGCCAGAACAGCACTCCCTCGCAAATCCTGGACCTCCGCCCCCCACGATGCAATCACCTCAAACCAATCAATCACGGCAATCCCCTCCCCCCCACGAGGAACAGCAACACTGAGTCAAGGGAATGCGTCGATCCGAGAGGCCCTCGTAGTCGCGGAAATGCGCGGGGACCTTCAGGGGGGGCGGCGCCGGGAAGCTCTGCGCGGCCGCGAGCGATCTCGAGACCAGACGCAAGAGCACGCAGGCCAAAGCTCCCCCTCGTAGGCCTCAACGACTTCCAGTCGTTCCGAGCCGCCCATCTGGAAGCGCTGGCGAGCCGATACAAAACCTGCTTGTATCCTAGGAGAGCAGAGTAGCGTGAGCCGACGGCCTCTCGGTCCACGCTGTTCTTCGGGGTGCTGTGGGGGGGCTCTGGCAAACCTGCGAGGCCCCCTCAGCCATGCCCATCGCGCGTCGAACCGCGCGAACAAAAGTCGCTGGAAGAGCCGGCCAAGACAACGCCAGGTGGTCAGGGGTGGGCAAAAGCGGCGAGAATGTGCTGACAACGCAGATGGGTGGCCGCGCAGGCCGACTCTCCGTCGAAGATTAAACGTGACCCTGGCCTAATCACGCTCCGAGCCGATTCGGGCAGTGGGCGGAGACCCCCTGGGCCCTCTACTGGACTCGAATACGTCCCCAGAGGAGTGCAGCAGGGGAGCGGGAGTCCGTGCAGCGAGAAGCCATGACTAGAATCGTGCCTTACCTGCGTAACCGCGCGGCTCAGGTTGTCTGATGGTACCTGTGCGGCCCAGCTAAACGGGAGCTGGCGTGGTTGGGATCGCAGCGCGCCTCTTTCATTACGCGCGGACTTGCGAGTTTGCAGCACATGCCGCAGACAACCCTCGAATGAGACATTAGTGGAAATGTCAGATGAAGATAACTTTATTTCTCAAAACACACAGACGCACTCAGCTGTGGGAACAGTCTGCTGCAGAAATCAGCTAGCTCTCCTTGGCCTCATCAGAAGTCGATCCTCCCGACTTTACCGTCGAATTTGCTGTACCTCAGGTGATACTTCGCACTCATCCGGTTAGAACTGCACTAAGGACTCGAACTCGATCGGCATTTTTTTGTTAGCCCATATGCCATTGACTGAGAGGAGTAACGGGGGAACCGACTGCACAGGTGGGCCCCCGACGTGCGCATAAAGTTTGATGACAAACGCCTTGTGCACTGCCGCAGCCTGCTCGAGCTCGCACGTGAGCGAAGCGACTCGCTCACGCTGTTCTCGAAGTTGTGCCTCCGCAGCCTCGTGGGTACCAAGACGCATGGCCAACCGACCTTCCAATGCACGCACGTCGTGAACGAAAACGATCGGCTAACCTGTTGCTGGAAGGGACTGCCATTACACCAGAGAAAAACCCCAATCAGTGGATGGTTTTCGCTGAGGAGATCGACCGGGAACCTGGGAGCGTGGGAACCCAGAACCCACCGACATCCGCCCGGAACCAATAACCGGGAACCCGGGAATCCGGAACCGGGAACCCGGGAACCCAGCCTGCTACCAACGTCGGCGGGAAGCCTTCGCCAGATCTTTTGAACTTCCGCCAGGACCCCTGCAGTGCAAGCACTGCTTGTAGAAAGAGAGCTGCGCGATCTCGCCCTGATATGGCCTGGCGCACCGATGGCTCGGTGACCCGCTTGTCGACGGCCTTGGCCCGCGGACCCTCCAGGGTGGAGGGACGAAGTCCTGGGGCGCAGAGCACGACCACCACCTGGACGTGTAGGACCAGCCGGCCCGCCCCACGACCACCTGTCCTGGAGGCGGCGACCTCCACGAATCCGTAGGCATCGAAGAGGTGGCGAGCCGAGGTGCTGATCGCGGTTGCCGGCCACTCCTGCACTGGAGCAGCGCCGAGCTGTCCCTGCGGTGACAGCAGTCCCCGCGCGCCCACTGTGCACCATTTTGGGGTGCGTGTACACCTGCACCACCTCCTTGCGTATGTTGATGTTGCTGGAGAAGCTGCTGCTGCTGCTGAAGCTGCTGAAGCTGCTGTTGAAACTGCTGAAGCACTCGGTCCACCCTCCGCGGGGGCAACACCATGACGCTGCACACATCGTTACGACCGGAAGAAGATGGGGCGACCCCCACAAGCTTGGCCCGCAGGAGCCCATGTTCTGAGCGGCGTCCCTGCAACGCCCCACTCGAGCGCCGAAGGCGTGCGCCGACGACGCAGCGCACCGGGAGGCGGAGGAGGAGGCGGAGGAGGAGAGGAAGCTCGACCCGCGAGCCTCCATCATCATCGATGCTTCCCGTGCCCAGGCCCCGGCATTGTGAGTGCCCCCCGACGTCTCGACCCGGGGAGGCCACGGCCTGATCTCAACGCTGTACGGTTTGGGTGTTCCCTGGCCTCCGCAGCACCTGCCGGTGGTCGACCGCCAGAAGCCCTACGGAGGTCCTCCCCAAAGGCCCCGTGAGGCCCGACGCGGAGGAAGAGCCTCGAGCCTCGAGCCTCCTCCTGCTCCTGCTTCCGCTCCTCCGTCTCGTCCTCCTCTTTCTCCTCCCACTCCTCCATCCCACTTTCTTATCCGCCACCGTGCTTGCCCGATGTGGGCGCGTAAGAATGGGAAGGGATGCTCTGTGGGGCGTCTGTATTCGCATAAGGGTCCCCCCCTAGCAGCAGACAGACGCATGCATCCCACCCCCCCCATCTCCCGAGGCAACGATCCCTCGCTGAACACGATGGATCCGCGCTCCGAGCTTCCAAGGCGGCCAATGCAGGCAAAGAAAGACACCACGATGGCCCACGATGCCTTGGCCACAAAGGGAACGAATGTGGCTTCAAGGCGGCCTAAGATGCCCCCAAGAGGGCCCAACGGGGCCACACGAGGCCCTGAAAGAGGGCTCGAATCAGCCCAAATCAGAGATCGTGTGTTGGCTTGCGGGTGGTTTACAGTTTCTCGTCTTTTCAAGCTTCTGTCAGTTCAAGACGGCCGAAGAAGCCTCCAGGATGGCTAAAAGACGGCCTGAAAGGACCTCACGAGGGCCCAAGGGGCATCCAAGACGGCCCCGAGACGGGGCCCAAGAGGGCCTCGCGTGAGATCCAAGACTGCCTTAGAAAGACCTTCGACTGCCCAAGACGGCGCCAACACGGCCCCACCACGGCCCCCAGACACCCACCATACGGCCAAGAGAGCCCCTATAAGGGCCCACGAGGGCCCCAAGAGACACCTCCCAGACAGCCTTGCAGGAGGCCAAGACAGCCCCAACACGACCAAAACGAATTTCATGAGAGCCCCTCAAACAGTGAAGACGAAAGATGTCCCATGTGACGGTCTTCCGCCTACTCCTCCTCCTCCTCCTCCTCCTCCTCCTCCTCCACCTCCTGCTCCTCCTGCTCCTCGTCGTTGTCGTCGTCATCATCATCACGTCTCTCCCAAACCTGGAGACACGAGATGTCACACGTGACGTCCTCCGGTAATCCTCGAAATGTCACCACCCAGAATACTGGGCTGGCACAGTGGTGGGACGTGCCGCAGGCGACTGGATAAACGCAAAAATGCGTCCTCTCTGTCGCAGCACAAGACGTGCCCGCAGGCAGGGTCGGGCGTTTCGCTTGAGACTTCCGTGCAAGTTGCTACCAACGTGCTGAAATGTATCCAACAATGACCAATATGGATATCCAATCGTTTTCGACATGCGGCGTTCGCCAGAGCGCCAGCAACATCGGCTTTAGAAATTTCCAACAGCTGGAGGGATGGAGGGCCGGCACATTTTCGAATTTGGCTCTCGCCTCAGCGAGGCGCACAGCCGTTGTGACATGTCCAACAGCTACAGAGATGGATGTCCAGAGGTCATCAAACATTGCCGCAATTGCACTAGCCTCGTGCTTCTTCGATTTGATGTTGGCCATCAGATATTGGGATGGCGGGCCGACTGCTGCAAAACATGCAGCTCTCGTCTTAGCGCCGCACGCGCCCACTTGAAAGTATCCCAGCATTTTCAAGCATGGATGCCGATTCGACTTCAAAATGCGGATCCCTCTCTCTATATATAAGCGTCTTGTCGGCTGGGAATCCAAATTGTACACCAGTTACACGGGTGGTGGGCGACTAATTTTCAAAATGAGGCTCTCGCCTATCGATGATCACTTCCTCAGAGTCTAAGATCTGAAAGTTCAAAGTGCAAGCAAACAACCCTTACACGGATGGAGTTCGGCTCATTTTCACAATGCGGCTAAAATTCGAAGACACATTAAACAACATGCGCAACGGTTGCACGGATGAGATGTCGCTTCTGTTCAACATTCAGCTATTCCAGTGGGCTTCCGGAACTATGATGACTAGCGCTGTAGAAGTGTGCATCGCTTACACGGATGGATGGCAGGTCCGCTTCAAAACAGTGTCATCGCTGGATATGTCCTGGCACTTTGTCATGCGAACTGCCTGTTTGAGCCTCAGATTCAGCTCGTGAAACAGATGGCGGCTAGATCCTTTACAACACTGGGCCTCGCTTGAGTGGCAGGACCCACGCGGAGTCGGCAGGCATATAATTCCAGGGACCTATATGGAGGGGACTTGGGACGGGAGTATGTATTGCAGAATCGTCGATAAATCCTGGGTTTCCTCTGTTCCTCTTCCTCGATCATCCCCATTCTCTTCTTGCTCCCAACCCCTCCGGCGAAACATCTTTGTTTGTTCCTGCATCGCCCCACAGATCTGGATGCTTTGCCGGCGGTCTTGGCTGGAAGCCGAAAGCGGCGAAGCAAATATGTACCGAGCTATCTATGTATAGTTGTCTTTCGACAGTGAGAGCAGATTTCCTAGATCGACGCTGGACGCCCCTCCCTAGAGCGTGGATCGCGTCAGGGGCGGCGCCAGAGGCGCCGTCGAGGGAATCTGGCGCAGGTGCAAGAAATCAGCGCGGACCTTCGAGAGACTCTGCGTATGATGAGTTGTTAACATTTTGCTCGACCCTCATCTCGGGACGGGCGAGAGGGGGCTGTGGTAAATGCAGTTCAGCGGATCAGCTCACGTATGTAGTATTTTTCAGCACCTTCAGGCGCCAGGAGGCGCCCACGTATCGACGACAGGCACTAAGTGGCGGGGTCTCGTACCCGCTCTCTTTCCCTATCACCCTCTTTCGTCCGACACTGTCCACCTCTCCCACCTCCTACTCCTCCTGCTGCTCCTCCTCCTGCTCCTCAATCCTCCGCTTCCTCCTTCGCCGCCTTCTCCCCTTCCTCCTCCTCCTCCTCCTCCTCCTCCTCCTCCTCCTCCTCCTCCTCCCCCTCCTCCTCCTCCTCCTCCCCCTCCTCCTCCTCCTCCCCCTCCTCCTCCTCATCCCCCACTCTCCCCCAGGCTCCTCCTCTTTTTGCTTTTCTCCTCCTCCTCCTCCTCCTCCTCCTCCTCTTCCTCCTCCTCCTCCTCATTCATCTCCTCATTCATCTCCCGAGTGGCTAACTAGCCTGAAGAGGCCGAGGCGAATTTGTGAGCCCACAGCTGGCTGTGGGGTGGGAGGGGAGACTGACGATGGCACTGGCGACCACGATGACGACGACGCTCTCGTACCTCATTTGCCTCCCCCCTCCTCTTCCTTTTTCTCCTCCTCCCCCTTCCCCTCCCCTCCCCCTCCCCCTCCCCCTTCCTCCTCCTCCTCCTCCTCATCCTCATCCTCCTCCTCCTCTTCCTTTTTGTTCCTCCTCCCCTCCTCCGCCTCCTCCTCCTCCTCCTCCTCCTCCTCCTCCTCCTCCCCCCTCCTCCTGCTCGTCCGCCTCCCGCTCATCCGCTGCCCGCTCCTCCACTCTCCTCCATCCTCCGCCACCCCCCCTCCTCCACCTCACCTCCTCCGCCTCCTCCTCGATCCATCCAGGGCACCCCCCCTCCCCCCTCCGCGGCACTTGCTGGTAGTGCACCGCCATCTGCGGGTCGGCCGGCCCGCCCGGGTCGGCCATCGCCCCAGGCGTGGGCGGCCGGTGGTCCTTTCGGGGGAGGCGGCGCGCTCCGCGCGCGCGCGGAGACGAGGGCGAGCCGGGGCCTGGCTGGCGGACTCGATCCTGCTCCTCCCCCGAGATCCTGGCGTCGCCCTTTTTTCCCCAACGGGCGGCATTCTGCAAGGCTTCGGCCCCCGGGGCCCTCACAGATCGATCCGCCTCGAAGTTCAAGACGCAGAGCGATGGGGTCCAGGGCTCCGGTCGTGACATTTTTGCGGCGTTGCACCCCTGTCGCAACGTCGGATCTCGGGGTCCTCCAGCCAGCGAACCCGAACTCCTCGTGCAAGCGGCCCGCAGGGGCGCTCCCGCCCCCGACCTCGTGTCACGGCCCCCTGGGCGGCGCGGAACGGCTGCATATCTCCCGTGGCGACGGCGGCGGCTGCTCCCTCGACGGCCTCGGATGGGCTGCTCTCCTACCGCTCCGCTCCTTGGGAGCGAGCGTTTCTCAGGCGAGCTGGGTGCTCGTGCGGGTGCCCCCCCGCCCCTCCGTCGCACTCGCACGTGTGCAACCGCTGCTGTTCGTCGTTGGGGTGTGGCCCGCGCAGTGAGCTCCGCACCGGCGCCCTCGCTCATCAGCTCCTCGCGCTCGAGGCAGCGCTCGACTCGCTTGAACATGTACACACATGCCTGTGCCTGAACCGCTCGAGGTCACCAGGGGGTCACGACGCGATTTGCCGGCTGGCCCACTGTGCGCGGCGGCAAGCAGGCGCAGATCGCAGGCAATGAAAACGCCGTGAGCACCCTCACGGCGACGTGCCGCCAGTTCGACCACGTCTCGCCAGCCGTTCACCCGCAGGTGCATGCGAACCCGAACACGTCCAGCGATCGACCGCGCCTCATTCGGGGTGGCCCGCAAACTTTCCTCCCCCCACGACCTTTTGACACGTTCTGAAGCAAGCGAAAGGTACCGATACCTCTACTCCCCGCGCCTTTCCCAGGGTGCGTTCTGACCAGGATTCCAAGGCGAATCCAGCCGTGGCGACGAGGTCCCCCCTTGGAGGCCCCAGATAGGGAAAACGGGGCAAGGGTAGCGATGCGGGCACCTCTTCCCCCTCTGCTATTCTCTGCGGCAGGGAAGGGAGCGTGCAACTGTGCGTCGTCAACGCCAGTTGCGGACGCAGCGCCATCGGCCTTCTCGCGAGGCTTCCAGCACCCGGCGGCGCCGCTCCTCGCCGGCGGGCGCCGCCCCGCTGCATCGCACGCCCGAGCGAGGCGGACCTCCCCTGGCGCACCGGCAGGCCCAGGCGATGTTGCCTAGCAGGGCGACCCTGCCACATCCAGGATACACTCCCTCCTCCTCCTCCTCCTCCTCCTCCTCCTCCTCCTCCTCCTCCTCCAGGAGCTGCTATGGCTCTCAGCACGGCAGGAGCTCCCACCACACCTGCCACACCGTACAACCCATGGGTGGAGGTCACTAACATGCGGGGCGGCAGGCCTAGGCTGGCCTGCAGTACCTACTTTTCCTTCCCTCCATCCGCAGGAATCGTCTTCGCCATGGTATTGCGAGGTCTGGCATACAATGTTGAATGGGACGATCACACCCGTCTGGAGAAGGCACCGACTCTCAAGCCGACCGTCGATATTCTGATGCTCAACGGAACCGAGCGCGCCGCCATGAAGGACGAGGACGAGACGAAGATGAACTTGCCGAACCACACTTGCGTGGAGTTCGGGTCCCGAAATTCATGGTGGCCAAACCGGTCCTACGGCCTGGCGGTGATGTTCAACGCGGAGATAAAAGGGCACTCTGCAGCAGATCTCGTTCCCAACAAGGCCAAGGGGCATCGAAGGGCGGATCGCCAGGAATAAATTTCGCATTGGAGCACGTACGGTGGCTTTCTTTCCTTTCCCTGATTGCCTGCCGCCCAAGAGCACTACGCCGTCACTTTTGAGAGAGGCGGTCGGTAAATGCACGACATGGTTCACCGAGTCAGGTGACAAGCTTGGACATCAATGTTTCAGTATCATGCGATGAGATCTGGACGGCTCATTCAGCATCCAAAGAGGCGCCACTGGGAGCAAGTACTATCGAGCTGATCGTGCAGTTGGGATTAAAAACCACCCAGGGATGGAAATGATTTTCGAGCCGATCGGGGGACCGCCATGGGCTACTCACTAGCGGCTGCAGATTATGTGGACGTTTTTTTTTTTATATATATTTTTTAAAATAAAAAAACAGAAAAATCCTGCAGGTATTGAAACATGGTGCGACAAACTTTGTCAGGCAGACATTAGCCAAGGTGCAGATAATGCGTGAAACTACTTTGCTTGCCGCCGTTTGACACGCAGATCCATTGGCTTCAGCAGTTTCTCTCAGTACATGACTACCAATACATCTCTCATCCGTTACGCGGAGGGCACAGACTACAGCATACTAGTCCTTTCTTTGCCTTAATGTGTCAGATGTCCCACAACCACGGACTCAAATTGGGAGTGGTAATGGGATCTGAGTTACATCGAGCTCTACCCATCAAGATCGAGTTCTGCTTTCACTGCCATGGCGAAGTGGCAGCCACGACAACTACAGCAGTGATTCTTGCATTATGAGACCCTTGAGCGCGGTGGCACTGGCACTATAAATTTGCAGCATCACGTTCAATGTTTCACACACGCATGCATGTCGTGTAGCACGGCGCAGCGAGCACGCGATGCGCATACTTGTATACAGAGTGTGCCCGGAGCGTCCACTAAGCATGAAACTACATATATAGTTGTAGGTAGGGAGGGTTGAGCCTAGAGTTTCGCCCTCTCGTTTTGCTCTAATTAGGAGGATGGAGACGGCCTAGGGCCGACGAGGGGCCCAAGGCCACATAGGCCCTCACGGGCTCCCTCAGGTGTCCTTCCGCCTCGCCTAATGACGGAACTAGCAGCAACTCAGGACGCTGACAGGCGCCCAAATTTGCTAGGCTCGTGCACCGTGCCCGAAGTCGAACTGCTGCCGGGGTCGCTCGCTCGCTCGCTCCTCCTCCTCCTCCTCTTCCTCCTCTCGCGGCGGCGGGGCCTCCCGGAGTCCGATGGGAGGCCCGCCGCCTCGGCGCGCCGCGCGGCGAGCGCAGCCGCTCCCGCGCCCACCGCGCCCGGCGCGGCGCCGCGCGCGCCCGCCCGCGCGCCGGGCCCGCTCCTCCTCAGCCTCGCCGCTCCTCCTCGGCGCGCCTCCTCGGCGCGTTTCCCCTCCTCGTGCTAGTGCTGTCCTCGTGCCAGTGCCATCCTCGTGCTAGTGCTGTTCTCGTGCTGTGCTGTCCTCGCGCTGTCCTTGTGCTAGAGCTGTCCTCGTGCGTCCTCCTGCAGCAGTGCTGTCCTCGCGCTAGTGCTGTCGTCGTGCTAAGCCGCTGGTTCCAGGCCCAGGGGCGTGAGCCACCAGACCCCTGCGTTCGGCGCGCTGCAGCTGGCCCGACGACCACCTCAGGCAGCGCTGATGAGCGTGCGCGCAATCTCCCGGACCACGCAGGTGGCGATGGACCAATGGAGAGCGCTGAGAATCTCCTGTCGCCCAGGGCCCTCCGGCACTTGCTGCGCGAGCCATTTCCGGGTGGACTCGCCCATGGCTCCCGAAACTTCGAAGCCGAGGGGATGGAAACCAGCGACTCCGTTGTATTTGCGGCGCTTGGCCTGTTCGGCAAGTCTGCAGCGGTGCCTTGGGTATGGGCCCCTCTGGCCTGCAGGTTCTGCTGCGAGGCGGGATGCGCGATCGTTAGGTCAAGATGAGCCCACTGGCCGTCACTGTCGGTGCACCTGAGGTCCGCGCGGAGACCCCAGATTGCACGGCCCGGTGGGTGGGCGAATACATGGTTCGACTGCGATGTCGCAAATGCCGGCTTCACGTAGGGCTCGCGCGATGGTGTCGCGCAGGTTCTTGCGCCTCTTAACCATGGAGTGTGGCGTCCGTTAGGGCGCGTGGCGTGGCGTCCGTTAGTGTCGGCGGTGCCGGCGCAGTGGGTTCCGTCCTCCTTTTTGAAGGGACAGGAGCCGTCAGCTGCGCGTACAAGACCTCCGAGTCTGTGTCTCACGGCCATCCTGAAGTGGGCGTCAGCGAGGTGGTGGTCGGGCCGCGTGGGCGGGCCGAGCCACGCGCCTGCTCCCTTGCCTGTCGCGCTAAAGGCCCAAGGCCGTTGGTGCGGTTCCGTCTGGGTGCGTCGTAGCCACTGCGCCCACTCTGCGTGCCATCTGTGCCTGGTAAAGCGCCGCTGGGTGGTGTCGGGCGGCTCCGTGTCGGGCGCCTGCTGCGCTGCCTCTTCCTGCGTCAGCGCGTTGACAGTGCTCTGGTGGCGGTGGAGCGCTGGTCTCAAGCCAGGGCAATAATGGAGAAGATCATCTCTGTCGCGGAGGCCCAGTCGTTGGAGAACTGGCTTCTCGCAGAATGTCCGCGAGGCCGCCTGAGCGTCCAGCCGCACTGCGCTCACACTCTGGAATCCCAAGCCGCCCAAAGCGACAGGGTGCCAGTATGTCTCTTTCTGCTCCGCTGTGAGGTCGTGCGTTTGCACTAGCTTTTCCAGTGTGCTGAGCAGGTCGGCGTCGAGCTGGGTCGCCGCTTGGGCGGGAAACCCGGTGGTACGCATGTGCCACTTCATGTCTCCTGCAGTGGGGCTTCGTAGTAGTACCAAAGACGTCTGAACGTCTAGGCCGGCTGTGTAATGGTCCAGGAGTCTGGCCATGGCATTCGTCCTCTTGGTTCGTTGGTGTTGTAGTCGCTCGCGGCGAGGCGGGTGAGTGCAGGCTGCCCTCCTCGGCGTGCTGGTCGGCGGTTACCGGCGTCGGTGACAGGCCGGAGT